>JAOXJP010135932.1:0-13477 GCA_025762735.1 Platanus orientalis | reverse complement strand
CCCTAGGGTTGTAAGCCTTGCTTTTCTTCCTCCCCCAATCAGTTGGTGCTGTTGGGTTTTTTCTTCTCCCTTTTCTCTCTTGTTCTTCTTGTTCTCTTTTCTTCTTCCTCCATTCTTCTTCTTTCTATTTTGCTCTTAACTTCTTATTCTCATCAACACATATTCGACAGGACAGAATCATTCCAAATAGAAGCTCTACAAGTTGCTAGAATCCAAGTATTGAATTTACTTTTCCATCCTCTGCAAGTATTTTGTTGGGTATCTTTCTTCTCCAATCACCCCCCCTAAATCAAGTATTCTTTGTCTAGTTTAATTAGGGTTTTTCTCCTCCGCCTTCTGCTACTCTAATCCCTCAAACTCCCTTTTAATCTTCCTCTATTCTGCTAAGTTTCTAGTCAAGATACCCTATTCTGCTTTAGGTTATTATGCTCAAAGAATACTACAAACTATTCTGTTATACATTTCATATACTTTTAATAATCAGAATCATACGAAATTTTGCATGCAGACTCTTATTACACTCATATATTAGCCTACAAAATTTCAGACTTTTCTGACACATCTGCAGGGATATTTTGATAATTTTACCAATTTGCCCAGAAATTCTAGAAACCCTAAATCAGCAAATTTCTTCTTAATCTTTCCCTTCTTTTCTTGTTTATTTTATCTTAATTCTTCTGATTCAATTCTCTCTCCGTTTCCCTAATTTTCTTCTAAATTTGAGTTTATTTTGGTTAAGCCTATATTTTGTTCTTGATTACCTAAGTTTTATCATCACTACCACGCATATTATTAGCTCTCCACAACTGTAGGATTAAGTAACCTTAGATTGCCCTACACTAACTTTGGTATCAAAGCTTATCATCCTACATCATGTGGTTAACCATTTTATGCATATGCACCTACACGAGCACATATGAAAGTCGCCTACAAAATTCTAAGATATCTAAAAGGCATCCTAGTAAAGATTTTCTATAAGCTAGACAAGGACACCTTAGAGTGTAAGCTTATACGATGTAGATTAGGCTAGTTTTATTTTGAAAAGACGATCAACCTCGAGGTATTAGACTTTTATGGGTGGCAATTAAGTGATGTGGAAGAGTAATAAACAATCCATTGTTAGAAGATCAAGTGTGGAGGTAGAATTTCGGTCCATGTCACATTGGATTTGTGAGATTTTGTGGTTAAAAATATTACTTATTGAATTAAGATTTCTAGTACAAGGGCCAATGAATCTATATGGTGGAAAATAAGGATGTCAACTGTATCGCATACAACCCATGTATAGTTACCAGAGCGGGAAGCGAAAGCGAGACTCAATAAATCCTTAGGAAACGAGAAACAAAAAAATGATTAAAATGTGTCCAAAGAGAGATTGGGGAAACAATTAGGAAGTGATTGGGAAGTGAGTAAAAGTACAATTTGAAGTAACTTCAAACCATTAGAAGAAAAATATATATATTATTAAATGACTAGAAATAAAATGATTATAGGAGGTGAATACATGATTACTAATATAAAGTAAAAACAAAAAGTTTACAACCAAAAAGTACAACTATAACATTTGATTACTAATAGGAAGTAAATAATCAATAAGTACAACCACAATATACTAAAGTGAATAAACTAAATAAAGTAATAAACAAACCTAAAAACTATACTATGCAAGTAACAAAGAATCGTTACATTTAAGTCAATATGCAAACCACTTTGTTATTAGTATGGCACTATGGCCAAGCATACCTTAGATTTTACCATACATAAGATTTTTTGTAGATAACTAGGCATCTTCGAGTCTAACTATAGAAGACCTTATATAAAAACCATTGCATTTGAATCTTTTTTATTTGATTGAAATAAAATAATACGAACAACAAAATCAATACTAAATCTCATAGAAAATATTTTATTCAATGCCAATAGCATAGAGTTTACATTAAAGTTAATTAAAGCCGAAGGAGATTAAGGAGATTCATTTACGTTAATTTCACTTCTTTGATTGCTTCTAGTAGATTCTCTGGAAGCTTCCCCAATCATTTCACCGTACTTCCCAAGCATGGGAATCACACATTGGGAAGCGGAATTGAATTGGCTTCCCAAACGAGCTTCCCACCTTCTACGCTTCCCTATAACTATGGTCCAGCAGGATAGAACCAAGAATGTTGAAGTAGTTTTGTATTTCATCAAAGATCAACTTAAGTCCTAGTGTATTTGTACTCCATTCGTCAAGACTGAACCAGCTTGCTGACATAATGAACAAAGGATTGAGAGGTATTCAGTTTCCTTGTATTGATGACAAGCTAGGAATGTGAAATATCTATTCTCCAACTTGAGGGGGAATGGCGATCTATACTATAGGGGTATTTTAGTCTTCATGTTTAATCTCATTGTATTGTAACGGTACACCATCACATGTATTAGTATAGATACCAACAATGAGAGAGAGGAGAATTTCTCTCATACAATTTCCCAAAATTTCTATTTTTCTTTCTCCTTCTCTCTTCTCTCCTTTTCTCTACGAAACCTAATTCTCTCTCTCCTTCATAACCAAACATTGCTACTATTTTCCCTAAATGTCAAACAAAAGCTGCAAATCAAGGCCTAGAACTCTATCTCTCTCTCTCTCTCTCCTTCATAACCAAACATTGCAACTATCTTCCCTAAATGCCAAACAAAAGCTGCAAATCAAGGCCTAGACCTTCCTACACGAACAAGATATAAAATATTGGCATTAAAAAGAATCAATCTCGGAAAAAAAAAATCAATTTCTGAAGTACTGAAAAATAGAGGATAACATAATATTTGAGGTTTGCAAGGCCTAACACATGTTGAAAAATGAGATACCACAATTATACATAAAGTTTAATGACATATACTTAGCAGTAACCATGTGAGACTTTGAGTTCCTTGAAAAGCTAATCAAAAGTTACTTTCATGTACCAAGCATGCTTAGTCCCCCCCCCCTCCAAAAAACAAAATAAATAAATGATAAACTAAACTGTACTTCAATCAATATAGAAGATAAAATCAGTCAGTTACAATGCAGAGAACAAACCTGAGCCAATTCAATATCCGTTGCTGATCAGTAGGGTGGTTAACACCTGATACAGCTAAACAAACAGCACGAACGGCAGACCGATTTGAACCGGATTTTGAAAGGGCCTCTGCCATAACTTGTTCCAGTGTCTCTCTTGCAGCCGTTTCTGTAGAATCCAACAGGACCAACACACAAAAAAGAAAACATAAAAATGAAAACAAATAATCTTAGTACTCATTTCTTTATGATTACACTTTTTTATTTTTAAAAAAATATCACCTATTCAGAGGAAAAGAACAGAAATACTCATTTTCTTTACTAATTTTCTAAGCATGGCAACAAATGAACAGACCTGATAGCCAATTCTAATGAAAATGCCTCTAATTTAGATATTAAAAAAAAAAAAACTCTATACACTGAAGGATGCACTATTCCTTAATTTTTGTAAATATAAATCTTGTTATTCATAAAAATGATTAGTAAAGTTAATATTACAACAAAGCTCTCAGTGTTTGGCGGCAATCGTGTTCTTATATGTGTCCCTACCACACCCATAAAATTGACAGTACGAGCTATCAAATATGTTTCAAACTTACAAGGGAACAAATTTAAGGAACAAAATTTACCACCAACACCACCAATCAGGGGCTTTATCATAATGTTCAGGACACTTAAACTGCAAAACTTATCAAAACTACTTGCCTTGTGCTTTTGCTTTGTAATTAAAAAAAAAAAAAAACATACAGGAAAATTGAAAAGGTGATGCGGACAACATAAAGCGGCTCTTATATGCACCCCCACACAAGAGGACAAGATTCAAGATGATAGAGAAAAATACCGAGACCATATAATCCAGAAAACCCTAACCCTAAATCCCTAGGATAATTCCCGGAGGTGACCTGGATCCTGAGTATCTCGGCGCTTAGAAAGGGAAGCCCTCAAGGCGACTCCCAGAGGGTGACCTGGACCCCAAGTATCCTGGCGCCTAGAGAGGGAAGTCGCCCTATCACCAGCTGCCTAGCCCCAAAGATCATAGAAGATCCCGACTGGGTATGGAAAGTAAGGGCCCCACCTTCTATACTTGGAGATAAGAAAACCCAGAAGCCGTTACCAAAAGGAATATTCTCTACAGCTGGTCTGACAGATTGAGAAGAGACAAAATCGGAAAAAGCCACTACGATTAACCGATAAAAAATAGAAAGATCAGGGAGGCGCCATGATCTACGTGGGGAGATATGGGCAGAATCTTGCCTAATATGCCACGACTCGAGCCTATAAATAAGGGGAACCATCAACTCACCAGGTATGAGAAAAAAAAACCTAACAAGAGCCTAAGTACTCTACAGCCATCCTTATCTAACTTGATCATTGGAGAGTTTGAGGTCGGCACCCCACCAGTGTCATAATTCTTTGGCGTGTTGGCTTCGTTTGTAGGAATCGTCTCGCTGGAGATCCTGGCCCGCCATGCAGTCATTTGACCGGTGTTGGGACACTCACAGTTCCGGCACCATCACAAGACATGTCATGTGTGGGTTAATTAAAGTCTTTTGGGTGAGTGGATATCATTGTAATAAGGCCTTTTGTGCCAATGGGTTTTGGGATTTTATTTCATAGGGATATGCTTGTAATAAGGCTAAAGTAGCCAAAGGTAAAATTGGAAAAATCATGGGTGATCAACCACTAGTCTATTTTGTCCTTTAGTGGGTTGTCAAGTCAACGTGGGGCCCTCAACTCTAGCTGGTCGACAACTCCTATCCTAGGGGAGTTTTAATAGTTTAAAAGTTTAGGAAATGTGGTCTTAGGAGTTTTTAATTATAGTAAGTTTTAGGATAGCAACTAGCTTAGCTATTTAGGTGTTTCTAATTTTGTTATTGCTATTTTTTTGGTCTTGTAAGCTTATTTAAGAGGCTGCCAACGACTTGCAAGTTGCAATACAGTTAATGATGAATTTAAAAAAAATTAAATTAAATGATTCGTTGGGTTTTATTCCCTTATCCCCTTCTTTGGGTGTAGCATAGGGGTGGCAATGTTTGACACGATCTGTGAACCTAACACAAAAAAAAGCAGGTTAGGGTTGACTGTAAACATGTTTCGAGCCCACTTTGACACGAGTAATAAATGGGTCGGGTTCAGGTTAACCCATACAGTCATATAACCTTAACTTGACATGACACGAATCTAACCTGCCAACACAAATCACCACATAACCCGTGAACCCGACACAAATCCAACACGAAATAAGCGGGTTACGGTTGATTGTAAACGTGTCAAGGGTCAAAGCGGATCGACCTACTTTGACACAATTAATAAATGGGCCAGGTTCAGGTTGAGCCATATAGTCGTATACCCTTATCTCAAGACAACACGAACCCGCCCCACCAACACAAATTTCCACCCCACGTGTAGCATGAGGCTCCCCTCGCATACTACCACTAATTTTTCTTCTTCTTCTTCTTCTTGCATGATGCAGCAGCCGTTGGGTGGTTGGACACCACTTACCCTCATTGGAGGTCCAAGGCAAGACCTTGGAAGAGGGATAATCAGCCTTGGTAGTGTAGGCTTTTATTTTTATGTTTTAGGGTGTTTTTGTTAGGAATTTATTGCTAAAAGGGCTATTTTGTAATAAAAATTTAAGAGCCAGAGGTCTAGTTGCATTTTAGGGTTTATTTTGATTTTGTTTTTTTTAATTATTAAAAGTGTTTCATAAGTGCTGGTCGACAGCCACTTAGATTAGGGATTTTGGAGCCAAATTAAAAGTAGGTCTCTTAGAGTCAGGTATACATCAGATGATGCTTAGACTTGTACAACAGTTTTTTATGAAATTTCGAATGAAGGAATTGGTCTGGTATGGTCTCCACAAGTGGTAGCCAGGTACTTCCCTCTCATCTTTTCTCTCCTTCATGAACTCTATCTCTCTCTCACGACTTTCTCTTCTTCTTTCTTTATTTCTTGCTGTTTTCTTCTTTTAATTCTTGCTTGCTGTTTTCTGTCAAGACTACTTACTTTGCAAGATTTGGTTCAAGAAACCCATTAATCACAACTTAAACTTCTCCCCTGCACCTCTACACCTTGAGCCCACCTATTTTCCCCTTTTTCTTCTAGTTTCTGCAAAAAAAAACACACAAAAAAAAATAATAAAATCCTACTCTCCTCTATAGCCTGCGACAGCCCTAAAACCCTCCCCTTTGCTGTTCTCCGCAAGAAATATCAAGAAAACCCTCTTGCAAACCCTGCAGAATCTATATCTTGTCCCCTTGATGTTTCTGTGTTGCAGACCTAAGAACCCATTGTTATTGGTCTTGCAGCAATCATAAACCCATATCCCTTTGCTGTCATAATCCCAAATCCCGAAATCTCCTTTAAGACCTACCTGCAACACCAACAGATTAGGCCATATTTCAGTCCCCATTATTCCCTACTGTTGTCCCTAAAGATCAGCCCCGGTAGGACCCATAATCACCTACTGTCATGGGTCAGATCTGAACACTTCTATCCCTATTTCCCAGCCCCATACTTAGCCTGGTTTGTCCCCTGTCTGCACCCTAACCAGCCCTATCCTGTTCCCATAATTTAGCCTTAATTAAGAGTTTATTGAACACTGTTTATACCCTCTGTCAGTCCATATTCTGAACCCCATTCAGAACTCAGAATAGCACCCTTAATCAGCCCTCTTATTAGTGCTTAATCAGTCCCTTAACTCAGCCTTAAATCTAAACACTTTCAGTCATAAAACAGCAATCAGTTTTCGCCAATCTGAGCCAAACCGAGAGGCCTACTGCTGAATGTTGAGAGTTCCAAATCATCCATAAAGCCTGCCAGTGTTTATTCCTCTTAGTTTCTAATCTTGCCTAACAACAGTTGTTTGGGCCCATATTAAGTGGGATACTACTGCCCTTCTTTAGGCAGTCCAACATCAATTGGTATTAGAGCCAGGTTAAACAGCCTATATACGTATTTCGCTGCCTTCTTTACACTCATACCGAAAAGAGAGAAAATTGGCAAAGGAGTAGCATATTCCAGACCTAACCATGGTCATTAATGGAGGTAGTTGCACTAATGTGATGCTGAAGATGCTGTGAAGAAATTGAGGCTGAAATCCGAGCTACATCCAAGTCTATACAAAGTTGCTTGGGTCAACAATACAAGCTTGAAGGTACAAGAAAGATGTTTGCCCACATATTCAATTAGAGGGTTTATGGACAAAGTACAATATGACATTCTTCCACTTAAAGTGTGTCACATACTACTAGGAAGACCGTGGTTGCTTTGATAAGAAGGCTTAGTATTGGGGTTACAATAAGACCTACTACACTTTCAAGCACCACAACAAAGAGACGAAGATGGTTCCTAGCAAAGACTCAACTCCATTGAAGTTCAAGAAAACTACTGGATCCTTTCTTTTACCGCGAGTGCCTTATAGCGGAGAAGACATTCTTGGACCAACCCTAACTCAACGGAGTTGAGTTTTTCTAAGAGGGGGGAAATTGATGCAACATCACTTGCATGGTTAGACCGGAAGTATCCAATGTGGAAGCCCAAGCCCAAAAACAATGGACCTAGGAAGTTCTAGACACAGGCGGTACATTTTTATAGGTTTCTTTTATGAACTAAGACCTTTTTGTGCCAAATTTTAGTGGGTTTAATATTTGGGATTTTTTGTAATAAGACCCAAGGGCCAATGGTAGTTTAGGAAGTTTGTTATAGGGATTTAGTTGTCTTTTTAATAATGTTATGTGGACCAAGGAGAGCTGATTGACAGCCCTTAGGAATCCTCATACTTTTGGTCTTCTAATTATTTAAAAGTGCAGGTATTTAGAAGTTTCCATTTATGGAAAGTTTCTTAATTTTGTAAGCCTTTTAGAAGCCCCCTACACGAAAATCATTGAAGAATTTTGAAAAAAAAAAGCTGTGCTTAAATCAATGAGGGGGTTTCTCTATCCTCTCTTCCCTATCATCAACTTCCTCTATCTCTTGCACTTTTCTCTCTCCCCTCCCAACCCACGATCCCTATCACTCTTCCATTCTTCTTCTCTTTCTTCTCCCTATTCTTCTTCTCCTATCTTCCTCTCTATCTCTTGTTCCCTTAGATTTCTTCTGCCCTACATTATAGCCCTACGATTGGTGAAAACTTACTTCAAGAACCAGCCGATAAGCTATATGTTTGGATTGAAGATAGGACATACCACGCTGAGTTTGATGACTGAACCAGACCAAATTGCCTCCTTCAAATCAGGGTTTCCAGCCTTATTTTATGTAAGTCCTCCCCTTTGACCTTCTTTATTTCAGAAGCTCTAATTAGGTCTTCTCCTTAAATTGCTATTACACTGATTTGATTTTGGGACCATTAATTGTATTTCTCTGCGACAATAATTTTGACATACCCATGAAATCACCCCCTCATAAAGTCCATCTTTCTCTCAATTTTTTTAGGGTTTTGATTCTCTTTAGGTCTCCTACAAAACCCCTAAGAATCCACTTTAATCCCCTTTATATTTCCTGGTCTATTGAGCCAAGAACCTACACTTGTGTTGAAACCTCCGGTAATTAAAAGAGCTTGAATTTTCTGAAATTTTAAAGATTTGACCTATCACATCTTGTCTAAGTTCGATGAAATTTAGACCCTAGGACCCTTAAATAATTCAGAACTGATATGGAAAGTTTCATAATTTGCTGACACATATAAGGGGTATTTTGGTAATTTTATCCAAAATTACAGATTTGCACCTAGTCCAAAAATTGATTATTTTACATTCTGATTTATTTTCTGCAAAGCTCAACATTCCCCCATACTGTTCCACATCAGCAACAAAAAAAGTGCTCAACTTTTTGCGAAGCTAAAACCTGCCTGTAAATCAATTGTGCAGTCAAATGATGGACAAAGTGACAAACCACCAGTTGCTGTCTTGATGGTTCATTCAAGAGAAAAATGGTAGAATTGTCTAAAAGGAAAAAAGGAACAACAAATAAACTGAACAATTAGGATTAGTAGGATTATTTTTATTTGTATTACTTGTTATCATTAAGATTTAAGAAAGGTGGATCTTGTGCACAATATTGAATAGAAAACACAAGAGAACCCTGCACCCTCCCTAAAGAAATGGAGGAAGCCCCACCCAGCCCAAAATCCAAATCTATAAAAATGATGATCAAATGTGCTCAAGTCCAAGCAATAACAAAATCACTCAAAAAACAACAACAAAACTTTATCCCAACTACTTGGGTTGGCAACAGAAGTCATCTTCTGCCATTCCACTCTATCTAGGACCGTAAATGTTGTTATATCACAAGCATCAATATCTTTCCTCCCTATTTCCATTTAATGCTCTCAACTTGCACCATATTGGTCTTTGTCACACATGACAATACCATCTTAGTCAACTTTCCCTCACTTTATCACTTCTCACTGCTACCTCTAAGCTCCCATGAATGCATCCATTTATGATTCTATCTTTTCTAATCTTGCCACTCATCCATCTCAATATCCTCATCTCAGTTACACTCATTCTATATATGTGTTGTTGTTTGGCTGCCCAACATCTTGCTCCATAAAGCATGACTCGTCTCATAGTAGTCTTACAAAATAATTTCCTTCAATTTTAATGATATTTTCTACAGAAAGCAGTCAAAAGCACCACAACACTCATTCCATGGGAAACAACCTTTTCGAAATCTCCCTCTTATAGATGATTGAACCAAGATAATGTAAATGGTCACTCCTAGATATCTCTTGTTATCAATCTTAACTACTCCCTCATTTTTACTCATATTTCTACTAAAATTGTGTCCCTTATATTCTATTTTAATCTAGTTTATCTTAAAATGTTTTGATTCTAGTTTAGAAAATCCCCCATGGTTCTAACTAACCCTCCATAGTCGTAACTTGGCATTTACTCCCTCTCTAGTCTCACCAATCAAAAGAATATCATCAACAAACAGTACACACCATGGGATCTCCTCATGTATACAGCTAGTCAACTCATTTATAACTAAAGCAAAGAGACACAAGCTCATGCTTATCCCAATATAACAAATATGTATGTGTGTATAGTCTAAGACAAAAAACAAAACCAACTAAAATACATCCATATTTAAGTCAACAAGTGCAACAAAGGAAACAAAAATGAAAACACCAAATAAATCAAATATATATAAATATATGAAGAAAATATTCTGCTGTGGACATGGAAGACCACGTGGGGCCACATGCCTTTTGTGGGGTCCACACAAGAAAGACACATGGATGAACATCATTGGTACATTATTTGAAGTCAAAGTTGCTAATTAAAGTCTTTATTTCAGTTAGATTATGTTAGCAGTTTTATTGTCATTAAGAGTTTTAAGTTGTAATCCTGTCACTTACTTTTACCCCAAGTTTTCGACAGTCAAAACTTATCTTTTTGGCTTGATTTTGGTGTCATTTGAAAGGCTAATCAGTCACCTTTCCAATGAGACCAAGATTTTGAGAATCCGATGTGATTTGGAGAGTCATGGTCAAAATACTAAGGAGATATCAACAAGTGACAAAAATGAGTCTTAGAAGTCTTAGTTTCTAAAATTAGAAGAAAAAAAAATTAGAAATGTTTCTTTTTATGATTTAGCAAGCTTCTTTCTTATGTTTTAAAGAGTTTCTTTTAATGTTTTTAGAAGGTGAATTGTAAGAGAACTAAAGGGTTGCTCTTTGGCTATAAAATGAGCCCCCCCCCTATTGTTTTGATTATGCTATGATGAATAAAAAATTTGATTTTCTGGTCTACATGACTTGGATGTCTCCTCTTCAAGTTTTAATGCCAAACTTGAAACCCTAGGTAGGGATTACCAAGGACCGTGGGGTAGGGATCACCAGAAATAGGTACAACCTCTCTTCTCCCTCTTAATTTCCGTCTTCCTCTTTTCTTCTTTCCAATATTTTCTTGTTACTTTCTGGTTTCTTGAATCAAGTATACAGCGGAGTGTTCTTTTTATAATTTTCTGTACCTAGACATATCAGAAATAGCTGGAATTTGGCACACATACTCTTCATATATGTCATAATCACCTTGTAAAATTTCAGAATTTTCTGATGCACGATCAGGGGTGTTTTGGTAATTTTGTGGGTCTGTTCCAAAAATTACAGAGTTGTCCTTTTGGCCTTTTTCTTATCTTTTCTCTTTCTTTTTTTATTCTTATTCTTTATAATTTTTTTTAAATTGCTTAAATTTGATTCTTAACCTTTTTTTTCAATTTTTCCCTAATTATTTCAAAGTTTGGAATTATTTAGTACAACCCTAACTACTTTCTAGCAACACTTTCTTGAAATTAAATCCTTGGAATTTATCCTATTATATCTTTTGGGCCCATAACCCGCAGGCTAACAGCCTGTTAATAGGTTGGTCCTGCATCATATTCCTTACCTCTCAACAGCCATTTGAAGTATTGCTAAAAGAAAAATATGGATAGAATAAATTCTGAAAAGAGAACCAGAAAAAACAACAACAACAACAAATGATCACACACACACACGGGAGGAAGAGTTTAAACCATTTTGAAAGAAAATAAAGCCACCACCCAACACCTAAACTAGAAAAGAAATTAAGAAATTACTAAGAATAAGGATAAATAAAATATCCCAAGAGATCGAAAGAGACAAAAAATAGAGAAAGCTACCTTTAACTAATGCAGGAAAAAATTATATTAGAAGAGAGAGAGAGAGAGAGAGAGAGAGAGAGAGAGAGAGCACAAAGAAAAATAAACAAGTATATGAAAATAAAGAAGATATCCCTATACCCCACACCCATGAAACTTATGTTGGTATTGCTAATAGTGAATTAACCAACTCTACCAAAACCTTAAGGTGTTAGGAGATGCACAAATTAATACAATTCAACACCCCTCCTCGAGAAGAACACTATATGGGAAAATACTTCCACCGGGATTCAAACTCGCGACCAAACCTAGCTCTGATACCATGTTGATAGTGAATTAACCAACTCTCCCAAAACTTTAAGGTGTTAGGAGATACACAAATTAATATAATTCAACGGCTATTTATCTCAAAAATAACAGCAAAAAAAAAGGAATACATCACACACATCAAAAAAATTATATTAATACAATTATCCAAAATAAATAAATTATATTGATACATTAGCTCTTGGTGGAGGTCCCCCACCCTCAAAGTGGGTTTCCTCTCATATCTCTCTCTTTGCTTCTCTTTTTGGGCTTGATAGAACTTAGGTTATTATCGATTTGGCAATAGAGCTGTCTTTTCTGGCAAATGACACTCACATGAGTTCAAAAGGAAGGGCTTGGCATCACTAATCTTAAGGCTTACTCTATAAATTTGATAAATCAAAACATGTTATCCGAAGGAGAAACCTTAGAGGCAAGGTTAGAAGCAAAGATAAAGAAAGTTGAAACAATGCTTGATGCAAAGATCAAATTCTTAGCACCAGGATTCACCAATGTCTACAGAGAGAGCAGGCACCGATACAAACAAGACGCCACAGATTTCCACTATGATCGTATCAACAAACGAGATGACCAAGAAGAGCAGCAAAATCTAGTGGTTATTGAAAATCCTGTTATTAGCAAAAGGTAGTGGAATCTTGCGGTCATTGAATCACTTGAAAAGAATGCATCCCTAGATTTAATCAATGTTGCCTCAAATCTGGAGACAATCAATGATTATAAGGATGAACTCTGAGAAGCTCAAGTTATTTGTCAATTATGACAATAAAATGTGCCCTACCTTGGCAATAGTTGGAATTTATGATACATGTACTCTTGTCATGGATCACCTGGTTATCAAATGAGCAACTAATAAGAATGATATATTGTAATCAAATTCATCAAAATATGGGACCCTAGTGGATTGGTTTTCTGGTACTACAACCTTAGAGACAGTATCATTTTTAGGAGGGGTGGAATATTTAAATCTCAATAAGTATTTAGGAATGATACATTTGAAAGTAGTGTTTATTTGATAAGAATTTGATTATGTTGTAATAGGAAGGAATGTTTATTGGGGTGAGAACTTACAAGAAAAACAGGCTGGTAGCTATTCTTATAAATATATGTAGATGTTGCATGGCTGGAAAAAGAAAAAAGAATTAACAAAATTGAGCATTAACTCTTGGTGGAGGTTTTCCCACCCTTTAGGTGGGTTTTATCTGGTCTCTTTGTCTCTTTGTTTCTCTTTTGTTGTTTTGATATAACTTAGCTTCTTATGAAATCATGTAAAAAGAATAACAAACAAATCCTTCAAAACCAAAATGAGAATAAATAGCTCACATCCAACACCGATAAAATAAATTTGTAATGAATAAAACCCCACTTAAGACTGATTTTGAACTAATGCCAAAATCAAACACTAATGTAGACGAAAAGCCTCTTTTTTTTTCTTTTTTTTTCTTCTTTTTTTTTTTTTTTTTTTTTTTTTTTTTTTTGGGGGGGGGGGGGGGG
>JAOXJP010135921.1:0-13477 GCA_025762735.1 Platanus orientalis | reverse complement strand
AACCCAAAGAGACCAATTCTCTCACGGCGGAGACCCTCTAGTTTCACCCTCTAATCCCATTGTTCTCCATCATCTCTCCTCACCATCTTGTCTTCTTCTCCACAGCCAACATACCCATTCCCAAACTCACATCTTTCTCCCTCTACCCTCTCATACGTCTGAATCACTTTATGCTCATCGGTGTTGCCTCAAACTGGAAGAAAGATTTCCACTCACTAGTGCCAATATACAAAGAGGTATTTCAATACTCTCATGCTTTAGTAATTGATTAATAATGTTAAATATTAGGATATTGTGTGAATCCATTGATTTCATTGAGTTGATTAGGACGTAGTTTAAACTTTTATATATCATTTTTGTTAGATTAATTTAGTGTGATTGCATTATTAATAGTATTATTTTTGTTTTTTTGTCTCATCATTCTATCCCCTGTTATTTTAATCGTGTTATAGAATATTGTCATTCTTGATAAAAGATACATATATATATTTTCATAGACAGCCCAATAAAGAGTTGTCTCAGTCACGTTCCATTAAAATTTCAAGCGTGTGTGATTTAACCTTTTATATTTTCAGTTTGATGGAATGTGTTTTGTATTATTACTAATATGTAGATTCTCTGCATTTTTATGTTGTTTTTAATACTCAAAGTTTGCATATTGCTTTTGTAGTTTACAGCTATTAGCATACTCGTCAGATTTTTTTTTTACTCATTGTTTTATTTTTATTTTTACTTCTATGTATCTATTCTCTTTTGATCTTTTCAATTCCATGAAGTATTGTTTATAGGAAGGAGATACACACTATCTCCACCCACACACTATTCTCAACACTAGATCATTCAGCCTCTTTTCTTTTCTTTTCTTTTCA
This sequence comes from Platanus orientalis, assembly GCA_025762735.1. NCBI lineage: Eukaryota > Viridiplantae > Streptophyta > Magnoliopsida > Proteales > Platanaceae > Platanus > Platanus orientalis. Next base: position 12,608 of record JAOXJP010135921.1, on the reverse strand, counting down.
CTTTTGTTGTTATTTCTATGTTCAATATGTGTTCCTTCCCTTGTCCTCGTGAACCCCAATAGAGCATAAACAGACCTGGTTCATCCCCTTCACGGCTCTCTTTGCTCCTATTCCCAAGAAGTGGTAACCCAACAGACCAATCTGATGGGTAACATGATGCATTACCACAGCTTCTATTAAACCTGAAACCTATGATTATTTCATAACCTTCTCCCACTCTGAAAACCTCATTTCCTTCCTCTTCAGTTATCTAATCCTTTGGATCCCTTTTCACATTAATAGCATGGAATCCTAATGGAAACCCGTCCAGACCTAGATTCTTCAACAACATCAATCAAAATATGTGAGCTCTGCATAAATGAAATAAGCAAAAGAGGAAAACATGGTGTACCCCCTACCTAAGCTGGAAACCTAGTTATTCATTCCCACTCGATCTCTCTCTCCCGGTATTACATGGATTCTCTAACCTTCGCCTTTCTTATCCCAGCTATACCCTATGTTGAATATATTAAGTTTTGTGTATTCGAGCATCAATTAAGGGCCCAAAAAAGGAAAATATTGCATTGAAAGAATCGTCGCCTAATCTCATAGAAAGCTAATGGCAATTCGGTTGAAATCATTGATGAATGGGATAACCCGAAATTGAGGTCAACGTGTTGAACAATGGCATGGGCGCATGGCGGTGAGTGGCAACTTCTTGCCAACAAAAGTAATGTTGAATAAGGATTGGAGGTGGACTTGCCTCCCTCCCTCACTTGTAATATTCATTTGATTGTTAAACAAATAATAATAACAACTTGAAAATATTAAAGAATAAGAAAGACATTACCAATTTTGTTTTCTTTTTTTCTTTTTGCTTCTCTCTTCTTTCTTTTTTTTATATGCTCTTTATTTTATTTTTCGTAATTTTTGTTAAAGATGACATATGGATTAGTCTGTATTTGTATTGTTCCATTTATCTTGTACATGTCTTATGCACTAACCCTTATGTTTCCATTGGCAACGGAAGATACCAACTCACAGGTATGCACCCTCTACCCTTTATTCCACTTTATTTTGTTTCTTTTATTTTCATTATGTGACATGTTAAGTAGATGCCTAATTTGTTAATTAGACCTAGATAATATGTTTTATACACATGGTCACCCACATGCACTAGTTCGTAGGTCAACCACATGACACATGTATGACACTTCTTTATAAAATTGAACACACCCATGCACATACCACACATAGAAATTTGACCCTAAGTTTGAACCTGTTTAAGTAGGTAACTGTCTATGCTAGTGGACCAAGATGCCTAACACCTTCCCTGGTCCATAACCGAATCGTGTACCCAGAATCTCTGAGTCGACCAGTTTGAAATGGAGTCAAACATTTTAAAAGAATTTTAAAATAAAATTATTTTGTTTTCCAAACATAGATGCCTAGTCACATCTTTAAAAAGACTGGTGGCGACTCCTTCTCATCGCGGGTTAGGCCCATGATAAGTGGGCCCCTTTCTAAGAGGCCACCCGTCATGCAAAATTTGAGGCCCATAGGGGGGAGGGAGGAGGCAGCGGAGGCGGAGGTGGGGACCTGCTGCGGTGGTGGCAATGGCGATGGAGACCAGGTGGCTAGACTTGGACGGTGCTGGCCGGAGGAGGGAATAGAAGAGGAAGAAGAGATGAACAAGAAGAAGAAAGGAAGAAAGGAGGAAGAAGAAGAAAAGAAGAGAGAAGAGAAGAGAAGAGAAGGGAGAGGGTTTACATAGGGAGAGATAAGAGAGAGGGAGGGGGTGTGGTGAGGAAAAACAACAATAAAAAGGGGTTTAGGTTTCGTGGGTAATTTTGGAATTGCACTGGATTTGGTGAGCAAAACTGGGGGGCTGGTGAGCTTGGGGGTGTGGTGATCAATTTTAGGGGTGCAAATAGCCTCTCACCCAGCTAAATGATAACGAAGAGGGTAAAACACTGAAGCTTGCAGATTGTCTTTCTTCTTCTTTCTTGAAATTGAGACGATTTTTAAGCTGGTGAGGCAGTGAGGAAAATTTTGAAATTGACTTGCTTTGATGGGATTAAGAAGAAAACTTAGGACCAAAGAAAGCCGTTACTATCTATTTTCCATGACATAGGGGGGTTTCTAATTTCTTAGTTTCCTTATAACGGTCAACAGTTATTGTTACGAGTCCTGATTCTATGAGGTTGGCCCAACGTTGGATCAGAATGAAAATTACAATCCAAATCCAATGTCTGGTATCAAACTTAAAAAACTTGTTGAGAAAATATATATTTTTTGTTGGGTTATGGCGACTTGGGCTTAACTGCCATTGTGGCGGGACCCACTCTTTAGCGCCACTTTGCACTGCACACTCACCTGGCTTCCGATAATATTTGATGGGCGAGGGGGCGAAGGTACATTCTGGACAGAACATCCTGACTTTTTTTCAAAACAGAAAGGATGTATTGTTCGCCCCCTCATGAGGGGTGTGGGCCCATACAAAAGTATATGGGGTCCACACCTTTGAGGGGGCGAAGGTAAATCCTGGACAGAACATCCTGCCTTTTTTTTTTCAAAAACAACAATTTGAATTTCAAATCAATGAAGACTTCCCCTTAAAGGAGGCACACTTTGAGATGTTGGATTGGAATGTACTAAGCATCTATGACCCACCTTACTACGGTGAATCGGCTGGGTCTGGGACGAGCCTTAGTAGGCCCGAACCAGGACTCATCATTGTATATAATAGGTTTGGGCCAGGCCTAGATCTGGAAAAACTAGATCTCAAGCCCCAGATTTCTTGGGTCTAAGAAAAACTATAAATATCTACCTACAAAGTCTTGGGACTAGGGTTGTCAATCGGATTGGGCCAAGGCCAACTCAAGCCATCCCAAAATACAATAGTTGGGCCCGATTTCGGTTTGAGCCCAAACTTAGCCCAATACTATAAGCCCAAACTCGGCTCAAGGTTCACCAACTCAGATTTTTTACTTGACTCAAATAGTTTAGGAGTCAACTCAACTCGGGAGTCATTGGAGTCAACTCAGGGAGTTATGACACTTCTTATTTTTTCAAAATATAATAGATATATATATAAATAAAAAAAATTACATATAGTATTTCTCAAATATTTTTCAGTATTATAACTTGAACAACAAAAATAAATTATAAAAACTACTAATAGTTTAATACTATAAGAAGGTAGACATATGTCTCGGACTTACCTTTTCTCAGTGCCTAAAACTGTACAGTACTCGTGCTATTCCTGCTTATAAATAAGCCAGTCTAATCCAATACCCACACTTAGTCACTATGCTAGAGGAGAACACAAGAATAACACAAAGAATATCACTTCCCTATTTACTCAAGTGAATACACAAGTTGAGATTCTTCTTGTTGTAAAAAAACGAGGGATCCTTTTCTTTATATAGGCAAGTCATGTCCTTATGTCCCTTTAGGATCTCGCCATTTATCATGCATCCAATGGTATAGAGTTTTCAGAATGCTCTACCATCTCTTATTGTGGATTCTTCTAAAATCTTCTATAAAAATATCTAGAACCCTCCTACTCCTAGAATTCTCTATAACATTCCTAATATGGTTAAGCCATAGTAAACTTTGACGGATCACTACAACTAATATACCACAACTATTATGTATAAACCTTCTAATTCTACTTACACAATGTACAAGTGTGTTGGGCCAGAGGCCCAGTCCTCGGCCTATCACACAAACTTTGACATGTAACTAATTGTAAATTCTAAAGTCGAAAATAAAGTAAAAAAACTATTATTAGTATTGACATATTGAAAAACCAAAATATATATTTTTAATATAAGTATAAAAACAAAATATGTCAATTCATTCAAAACCTTATTGGTTATATGGTTAGAAGTTCTAAGTTCATATGGTTAGAAATTCAAGTTTAAAGTCTATTTTTCTTACCGTTTTAGCCTTAATTCATTCAAGCTCTTTACTCTTTTTTCTAAGGTTTTGAATGTTTTTGAGAGCTTATTTGCTGAAGACTTTATAATAGAAACCTTAAGCCCCCTCCTACAAAAAATGGAGTTTCTTATTGTCTTCCAACCTGACTTTGGGTCATTTTAAGGTTTACCAGACTTGGTTGAGTCACATAAATGGGTTCGAGTCAAATGAGTCTACCGAGTTAACAACACGATTCAATGAGTCAGGTATAGTTCAAAGTCAATAGCATGACTTGACTTGTGAGGCTTAGGGGTGGACTCAACTCGGGAGAGTCAAGGAGTCAACTCAGGGAGTCCGAAAACTATGACTCGACCCATTATAAAATATCGGGCTGAATTATAGGTCATATTTAAAATAACATATCAAATATCATATACCATTTTTTACTTTTAAGATGTGTTCTTGAAATTTCTATTTTGTATGCGTGATAATAGGACGTTTACTATGGGGCAAGGGGATGCCTTTTTAAATTTGTTGCCACTTTTGGATACATCTCTTTAAAAGAAACCCCTGTTTAACCATTGATGTGTTGTAATTGGGTCAGGCCGTATACTTTAGGCTGGGCTAAGCCCTTCCCGATCTCGACTCGAACAATATTTTGGGCTTGAAATCCCAGCCCAAGCTTGGCCCAACTTGAAATCACACTTGCCCACCCCATCTAAATATCGGGCCAAACATTCAGGCTTCGAGCTAGCCCAACCCAATTGATAGCCCTACTTACATTAGAATATGGTATGTGGATTGGAGAATGATTGTTTGTGATGAAAATACCACTATAGACATGCCACAGGTTGACACATTTTCATCACTAACACTTTGGAAGGACTTCACAATTTGAACAGTTTGATTGATCAAGTAGGTTTCGATCGATCGATCAAATGTGTTTGAGCCTAGAACTCATTCTATTCGATCGAGCCTATAACTCATTCTGTTCGATCGAACCTCCTTCGATCCATCAAATGAGCTTGAGTTTAAAAATTACATTCTCTTTGATCAATCAAGCTTCTTTGATCGATCAAACTTGTCAGATAGATATATCTAACTATTTAAAACTCATCTTGAGTTTACAACTATTTTGAATAGTTTTGTAATAAAACCTTACAATAAAGTGTATTTTGTCAAAAAAATTATTTGATAAAAGTTTCACTAAACTTTAAAAAAATCCAATAGTTTGAGCAAGAAAACTAGTGTACATTTTTTACTTTTTTTTCCATGTAAGTAAATAATGTATAGTTCACCTATGGATGTAGGCCAAAGCTTTGCTCACCAAAAGCTCAGTTTGACTACTTTTTTTTTGAGTCTCTCTCTCTTTATCTATATATATATATATATATATATATATGAGAAAGGATGTTCTATCCAGGATTGTACCTTCCCCCTCTCACAAGGGGTGTGGGCCCCCAGACACTTTTTTGCGTGGGGGCAACACCCCCTATGTGGGGGTGAAGGTACAATCTTGGGTTAATGGGTCATTAGGATGTTGGGCTTTTTTTTATTTAAATTTTTATTACTGTTTTGACTAGTGGCCGAGTCAAGCCTAAGCTTGGAAACTCAGGCTTGGCACGAACCTGAGCTTTGCTTTCACATGAGGAGCCTGAGTTCAGCCAAGCCTAAGCTTGAGCTTTGCTTTCATGTGAGGAGCCCGAGCTGATCTCAGCTCAACTTGTTGCCACCCCTAGCTAACAACGAACAACTAATCCGCTTAGCCTTAAACAAACAATAATGGCAAACAATGACCATATCATATACATAAACTATACATGATTTTGATCAAATAATCACAAAAGGATTAAATTCATAGGTGAAATAAGTGCCATTGTTTTGAAACCAATGACCGTATCATTGTTTTTGACATTCGATTTGGAATCTTTTAAAATCATAGCAAAATACATATTGGATGATTAATCGGACACAATAGATGGTTTAGACATGCTTTAAAACCTTAGGGTACCAATCAAGACTTTCAAAACCCATTCCACAATCCTCCATCACATCATATCAAATCATAACCGTCTGATCAAACACTTTAAAATTTCAAATTCAAAATCAGACCCCACTATGACGATCAACACTATTGACATAGTTAATAGGGAGTCTTGATCAAAATTGCACATTTATATCAAAAAGATTATGTGTGGGTGTATCGAATTTTAGTACGCTGTAAATTAAGTGTGCAATCAAATCCCCATGTGACATAATTCCACCAGACCAAGCCAAATCTTAATCTAATCACACCAAATCAAATCTAATCAAATAAGCAAATAAATCAAAAATCAAATAAATTCCAATCAAATCAAATAAATCTAAATAAAATCAAATAATGTAAAATCTAATAAAATGAAATAAAAAAAAAATCTTACCTTAATATCTTTAGACCTCAAAAACCTATAAATAAGACCTACCCTTCTCTTGAGTCACATGGTAAAAAAAACCGTAAACCCTCCCTCTCTCTAAGCTCTCACACAACTACAAGAAAAACCCTAAGATCTCATGGCTAAAAACCTCTACAACTCCACACTTTCTCCCTCTTCTCAAGGCTCACATAAGTCCGCCTCTCCTACTCTCAAGTTGGAAGGAAAAGGTCTTAACTGGTTGGTTTAGAAGGTGTTATACAAGAAACAAAAAGGAATCACTTCTAACGTGCAAACAAGAAAGGAGTAAGTCTCATCTTCTTTTCTTATGTGTTAATTTTTATTCTTTTAATGTTACTGTTATTTTTTTATTCATTGTGTCTGCATATATTTCTTTCTCCATGTATGATTATTTGATGGTTCAGTTTTCAAAAAAAAAAAAAAAGAAAAAGAAAAAAGAAAGAATCCTAAAGCCCATTGCCACCACCAAGAATTACATCCATATAGACTGTCTCAATAATCCTAACGGAATTGTAGAGTATTTTATTATTATTATTGTTGTGGTTTCCATGAGATCAATGGTGTGGTAAGTTCTTTTTTGTTCATTCTTTTTAGAACCCATCTCTTATTTTCTTTTCCTAATTAGCTGGTTATGATCTTCTCCATGTGTATGTAAGATAATTAAACATACATGCATGCCCTGATATTGATATGCGTCGGCCCTACATTTCTTCAATGTGTCTATGTATACTAATTTTTATGTTCGGTGGACCCTTTTAGTTTTCATTATATAAATAACAAAAATCATCATATGGAATAAATGGTGTATGATACATTACAAAGGTAAGTGACATCTTAGTTTGAAAAGAAAATAGTATGCAGCCACATGTATCTTTGTCTTGATGGGTTATCATAAAAGATCAGATCATATAGGCACATACTCAATATGATGATGACACAAAATCGGTGTTCAACCTGGTACGGTGCAGGATCTGCATGCATAGTTTGGGAGGATCAAATCCTCCTCCTTCATTTACTTCTTTACCATCTGAAGTATTGTCATGGGGCAGAGATATTGTATTGTTGTGGAACTCAATAGAAGGAGTGGATCCGGGTGATGCTTATAGTCATACCATGGCACTGCTCCAAACCTCTCCCTTGCTCATCCTACAGTCCTTTAATGAAGGGTGTAGACAAAAATAATTAGAAGACTCAAAATTGTAGAAATAAATATTTTTTAGTTCATTGTGGATGGAACGTGTGTTGTATTTTTGTATGTGTATATGTTAAATCTTATAAACAAAGTTGTGTTTAATTAGATCATATTAGAGAGCTTCACCCAGCAAATATTCTTTGTGCTAGTGTGGCATTGACTAAGGTAAGTAAAAGGCAACATTCGGTTTTACCTTGGACCTTACAGTTGAGTCATATCGGGGTGAATCGGGGCCTTACAATTGGAATGCAATTTTTTTATTGTTGCTGTAAGTAATTTTGTAAACCTACATCAACTATTTTGTAATGTTAGGTTAAAATAATAAACAATAAAAAATAATGATATGTGTTTAGGCCATTCCATATTTGAGGTAAAGTCATGGATAGTATCGCCCTTGATTTTGTGTATTTGTGTTAATACACTTTGGTTTTTTTCTTCTTCTTTTGTTTTGTCTATGCGGAGGTGGATCCAGGTGCCGTTTCTTTCTTTCTTTCTTTCTTTTTTAATTTATGTTTCTTAGAATGTGTAATTAAATGACTCATGGTTATATAAAAGCATATAAATTTACACTAGTTAGTAGGAAAACTCATTAGCACACACACTATACATAGAATAGGCCCTAAGATTGAACTAGTTTAAATAGGTAACCGCACACGTGGGTAGACTGGGGTGCCTAACACCTTCCACTGTCCATAATTGAACCACTTACCCAGAAGCCTCTGAGTTGATCAGTTCAAAATGGACTCTAATATTTACAATGATTTTTAAAATAAAAAGTTTTATTTTATCAAAATAGATGTTTGATCACATCTTAAAAAAGATTGATGGCGACTCCAAATCATCATGGGTTAGGCCCATGACGAGTGGACTACTTTTCTTAGAAGCCCACCCGTCATATAAAAACTGAGGCCCACATATGGAGTGTTGACTGGGGGAGCCCGAACGCTCGCAAGGGGGCATGAGCAGCCATAGGGGGTGACCTCGAGTGCTCACAGCTCTAGGTGAGTGGTCGCGAAGCCCCTACTAGAAAGTTGAACTTTCTAGATTTTGATATTTTTCTTAGGGGGAGTGCTTGCGTGACCACGAGAGTGGTCGAATGAATAACACCAAGCACTCGCGGGGGGGGACCCTAAGCACTCACGATGTGTGCCGAGTGCTCGCGGCTAGCCAGAATCCAACTCAGGATTCGGGCCATCATGTGTTTTTGCCTTAATTTGAGGGGATTCACATGAGTTAATTCTAAAACCCATTTCCCCCCCTATTTTGGGCTTAGAATGACATAAGAGAATGAATTTTGGAAGAGAATGAAGAATTTGAAAAAATTTGCAAGAATAGAGAGGATCTTGTTCTCTAAGTGTTGGTAAGTTGCTAGAACCTAAATCTAACTTAAATTATATATGATTTATAGTTTCTTACACTTGTTTATGGATTCTAACCATGAAATGTCTTGTTTAATCACAAAGGAAAGAAGGATTCTCAAAGGTAAGGGGGTGTTAGAAGAGGATTCTCTTCAAGCCAAAGAATAGAAGACTCGTGTGAGTAGATATCTTTAGTTTATGTTCACTTTTCCATTCTTAGGATCATAAAAGTGTAATTTTCATTCTATGTATCAATGATTTGTGACCTTGGTTGATGGCCTTACATCCATTCCTTTTGAGAATGTTGATTTCCTTGAGTTGGGTTTTAGTTCCTTTGGTTTGAGCATAGTAAAAAGGTTTTACTACTCTATTTTTATGAGATCTTGAATTATGGAGTTATTTGTGTGATGTTAATATCTTGTTAGGTGAAGTTGATGATATCTTGAATTATGGAATTCATATGATTGGGTGGTTTGAAAGGTTTCATGTGGTGTTTTTTAATTCATCTTTTGATTTCCCTTTGAAATCTCTAATTTATTGTACTCTACCTAATTATTGAATTGTCATGTGATTAGTTTTCCATGATTTACATTTTTCTTGGATGCATTTGGATTTTTTGCATGAGTCTATTACTTACTTTGATGGATTTCTTTTACTTTATGTTAATCCATGTTGATTTATGCAATTCTATCGGTTTTCATGTTAGGATCGTAGAAGTTATGTGTATTACATTAGACTTTGCATCCGTTGGAAATGTTTGGTGGCATGAGCATGTTACTTTAACATGGCTTACTTCGGTGTCTTCGTGAAGAATCTTATTTGCGTTTTCCCATGAGTTTTGAACATTCAAACTTTTTGGTTTTTATCATGGACAACATTTGGCTTGAAAAGGTTTGAACATCCTATATTTCCCTAGAATTGGGTAAATCATTTTCATTTGCTTATTGGTATTTGACTTTTTACATGTGATTTACTTCTTTGGCTTTGGACTCTTTACGAGGTCGGATATATAGATATTTTCAAATAATATACTTATGTAATAGTTACTTTACTTTACATAAACATGGTTTCGACATTTAGTTTTGGATATGATACTCCTATGTGGGCTGGTCTTCATGGCCCTTAGGTACCCTACTGTTAGGTCACACCAATAGGTGAATGAGTTATATACTTGCCTAGTGATTTTAGATACTCTACTGTTAGGTCACATCAATAGGCAAATAGGCTATATATATATATATATATATATATATATATATATATACTTGTCCAGTGATTTTAAGTATCCTACCTCCGGGTCACATCAATAGGTGAATGGACTATATGCTTGTCTAAACATTTCAGGTACCTTACTGCCAGGTTACATCAATAGGCGAATGGATTATGTGCTTGTCTAGGTATTTCAAGTACCCTACCGCCATGTCACATCAATATGTGAAGGGGCTATATACTTGCCTAGGCATTTCAAGTACCCTACCACCAAGTCACATCAATAGGTAAATGAACTATATACTTGTCCAGACATTTCAGGTACCTTACTGTTGTGTTAGATGAATCAGCGAAGGGGTTTATATACTTGCCTAGGCATTTCAGGTACCCCACCGCCAGATCACATCAATAGGCGAATGGGTTATATATTTGCTCAGACTTTTTAGGTACCTAATTACTAGGTCACATCATAGGTGAAGATGACCCTAGTGACCCATCACATGGTTTGACTTTATCGGATACCCTACTTAGGTTACATGGTTTGGTTTTAGACTTATCGGGTACCCCTCATGAGTTCATATGTATTTGGATTTGGTATTGGATGAAGACCTTCATGGGCTGGCACATGACATACTGTATACATCTTATTTCATATGTATATGTAGCACATGGCACATGACACAAAACAAGTAGCATATAGTATATGCATGATTCTGTTTGGACTTTCTCTTAGTTATTTCGAAGCATGAACATACATGATAAAATAAGTATACATGCATAGCATAGTTGATGCATCTGCATACATACTTTAATTCTCTTTTCTACTTTGGATCATCATATCTACTGTTATATCTGTTTTACTTCAGTTGTGTTGTATAAATTGCGTACTCTCCTGCTAAGCCCGTCAAGCTTAGCCCAATTGACACCCCTTAATAGATGAGTAGATGGATAGGTTTCGCCAGGTGAGACCTGGGCACGAACGAGGAGTTAGGTGGATTGACTCTTATTCCTTATTTTTTAGTATTTAGATTTTATAATGGTCATATGATGTATTTCCTTTGGTACTTTAGTTGGGCCCGTTTGGATGATATCTTGTATACTTTGTTATGGGCATGTTGATGTCCTTTATTTTGGATCATTAGAAATGTTAGACATGATGTTTATATATAAATATATATATAGTTCCACTGCACTTGAATTTAGTTTACTATTATTATTATTACGCTACGATGTGATTACTTTGATGGATCTAAATAAATACAAAGAAATGAAATAAATTGACATGGATAGAGATGTGCTGATGAGGGGTGACATACCTCGAACACGAGATCTCTTAGCTATAAGATATGGGTTTGGGGTGTGTTACGTATTTGAATTCAAGTCCATTTTACGGCCCATGGATTCGGGTTGTGACACATGTACCCTTAACATGAATTACGGCACGAATTTAGCACGTTAGGGTTGATTGTAAATGTGTTTTGGGTTAAAGCGGGTTGATCCACTTTGACATGATTAATAGATGGGTTAAGTTCGGGTTGACACATATAGTCATATACCATTACCTCGACACAACACAACCTGACCCACCAACACAAATTGCTGCCCCTAAGTTAACCCATCTATTAATCTTGTTAAAGTGGATCATCCCACTTTCATCCAAAATAAGATTATAGTAAACCCTAACCCACTAATTTCATGTTTGGTTCATTGGTCATATCAAATATTGCCACCCCTATAGAATAGGAGTTAAGTAATTTGTAATGCATCCGAATCCTCGCAAAGCGGATTTTCTGGAGCATTTTTTGCTCTAGTGAGACTGAAGCACTAGAGCTCCGGGTGATATGTGGGCGGAAAAAGTGAACCACCACAAAAAATGAACCACTATTGGGTGTTTTTCACTTTTTCAGACCACGTGTCAGCTGGCACCCCGATGCTTCAATCTCGCTACAGAAAAAGAGCTACGTCCAACATTGCCACCCCTACAATATTAAGAGTTAAGTAATTTGTAATGCATCCAAATCCTCGGGCATCCAAATAGGGTAGGCCTTGGTTTAGATACAAATGAATTTCATGCAAACGGCTAAGGAGGGGGGCGGGGGCTCAGCACCAAAAAGTGATTTACACATTTTGGCATGTTTATCACTTTTGGATGTATGTGTCTGCACGTTTGCACTGTTTGCACGAAATTCATTTTACTTATTTTTTTTCTTTTTCGAATAGGTTAAAGAGCTATTGTCATATACACACACGAAAAAACGGGGTGTGCTATTTACACCTCAAGTTTTTCTGAACTTACCTCACTTAAACAGTTTTTTTTGTTTCTCCAAAAATGCCCTGATATAAAATGACCTTCATAACCTTATTAACATGAAGAAAAAACAAAAAAACCTAATAAAGTTTCTAAACACACCTCACTCGTTCGGCACAAAACCACGCCTTCTCTTCTTCCTCTCCTCTTCTTCTACGTTCCTCTCCCTTTCTCCAGTTTTTTTCTTCCTCTATTTGTTCTTCGTT
>JAOXJP010135910.1:0-13478 GCA_025762735.1 Platanus orientalis | reverse complement strand
CTTTAGAGGCGCTTACGTGTGTTGGACTTAAGTTGCAACAAGAAGCTTGACAAATTGATGATATTTAATAATTTAAAATATGAAAATAAGGTGTGTGTCAATTAATTAAGTGATTAATTATGGTATTTTATCCTTAGATGATTATAATTATTGTCGATTGTAACACCAAATTTCGTTGTTTTTGGGAGAACAATGAATATTTAATATTCAAATTACCCAACCTTTAGAAGGTCGGTTTATTATTTTATGTGGGGACTATTACTCCAAGTTTCACTGATTATCTCCAAGTTCCATAGATTGTGACATAAACAAAGTTGTATAAAATAAAATAAAAAAGAGATGAGATGAGATGAAACTAGCTTTGACTTTATTCATATATGTGAAGTTGCTTACAAGTTTGCTTCAAGAACAAAATTGAACATTACATCTTATCTAGCCATGGACATCTTCAAGGTTCAAATTTCTGTATTATTTTTTTCAATGAATTTAGCAGAGGTATATGAACTTACAACCTTTTTGGAAGAGAAATGTTTGATGGTTTGTAGACTTGGAGAAAATAGAGAAGATGAAGTAATCACCTCAAACTTGAGAACAACAGCTTGAGAGTAATAACAAAAATACCAAAGAGTCAAAAAATATTGATTTCATGCTCTTTGTTGGTTTATATAGATGTTAGACGAGCTGAATTAGAGTTCATATAAGAGACAATTTCCTCATTACAGTAAGAGTCCTTCTTGGAGTGAGAATGTATTGTTCCTTAAACCTGACCATATTGAGATTTTTTATATGTGAGATTGCACCATTATTGATCTTTTAGGTGTCCAAGGAGTTTATAGATGTCGTGGCTGTGCAAAACAACCTCTACTGGGAGAGTTGGAATCAAAATCAAATTTCTGATTTTGTGGTGTGTGAATGATAACCTTCGCGAATGATTTTGTTTTGCCCGATTGAGATGATTCGGTCTCAATCATACATAATTTCTTAGATGGCGAATGACATAATTTAGTGTCAATCATGCACAGTTTACTGATGCGTGATTGAGTTGTTTTCCTTCAATTGCGCAAAGTCTGGATTGAATTGTTTCCCTTCAATTGTGCAAAGTCAGTTTTAACAGGTATTTACCAATTATTTGTCGATCCTAACCATCCATTAATGTTGAGTGGCCAAACAGTTCTACATAAATAAATTTCTTGTGATTTTTATATTTTCTTTTTCTTTTTTAGCAATGGTTTGGTATTTATTCAAATCTAAAAATGATGGTCAAGTTGCTTATGATGAATTCAATTTATTCTTTACTTTGAACCAACTGTAACCACACATCAAAAGGGAATAAATTGCACCTTGAAAGATTTAATAAATAAATAAATAAAAACAAAAAAAATTCAATATATAGTTATAGGCCTTCATAAACTACTCTCTAATCACTTGAGTCATCTTGTTAACGTGGCCTTTTGAAGTGGCCACACTTGTTACTCTAGTTTATCAAGTGTTTTTTCCATGTTGACATGAGCCTATATAAGTGTGCCATTGATTGACACATGATGTATTATTTTTGAATATGGTGTCCCTTCTTTTTGGCAAAGATTTTGTCCGCCTCCCTTACACACGCTAAGGTCCATTGGGCATCATGGGGCGGACACATCAGTATCAATAAGTGAATTACACTTTTTTTTAGGGGGGGGGCACTTATCACTTTTCGGCGCTGATGTGTCTGCCCCCTGACACCCAGCGGACCTCCGCATTTGTAAGAGAGGCGGACAAAATCCGCAGCAGGTCTTTTTTTACACCTGAACACTTTTTTGAACCCCCAACACAACATGTGTCAGCTTATAATTCGTCATAAACACTACAAACACTCTGTCAACACAGAACAGTTTTTACGAGTAATTTTATTTGGGGGAATTTGAAGCGGGCAAGTGCCCCCCTTGCCTTTACACTACAGACACAATTTGTCATGACAAAAACAAAACAAAAAAAACAATTTCCTCTTTTTTGGGGAATTTGAGGAGGGAGCAACAGCCCCCTTGCCCCTACGGCCCACAGTCAATCAATGAGCCAAGTGACCCGACCCCAAGAACGTAATTTTTTAACCATAGAACCCATCGAAGAAATCAAAGAGAGTCACAAAGGAAACGAAAATGGCAAGCTTTCAAAGAGAATTCGTGAAGAAGAAACAGAATCTGATCGAGTGAAATGAAAGATTTACTCAACTTTTGTGACTTCTGCATATAAACGAGCTCTTTGTTCCAGTCTTTATTTTCTGTCAAATGCTCTTCCAGCGATTACAGATCGATAGCAATCACTGGATGCTTGGGCAACAACAGAGGGGAGGGTGAGTAGATAGCTATGCAAAGATAACAAGGATGGTAGATTAGATTTGGTGGACCTGGGGTATAAAAGGAAAGAAATTAAATTAAAACAGGTAACCAACTCCTTTTTTTTCTTTCTTTTTTTTTTTTTTTTTTTTTTTTACAATTTTACCTCTCAAAAATCCAATTTTACCTCACTATTTGATAATTTTGTCAAACCTTTTAAGCCGATTTGACAAAAATCCCTTAAAACAAAGAATAGGAATACTTCAATGACAAAAAATTTCTTGAAAAATCATTTTAAAGCTGTCTGATTGCTATAAATAGTTGGTTTTCTAATGTTTTTCTTATGATTCTTAATTTTCTTTCCTTTCCTAGTGGGATTTAATTTTCTATTCTTTTCTTTCCTTTTCTATACAATTCAAGGCAACCAGACCGGGCCTTGTTGAAAAGGAAACTAGAGGAATACTCAGAACTCGGGAGTCAAGGTATGAGTCTAAGGTTGAAGATTCGACCTGACCCAATGATCCATCAACCATGAGTCTGGATCTCTGTAGTAAGTTAAAATACATTAAAATGTAACTGTTCTCAAAACACAACATATTTAAAATTCCCATCAAATTTAGGGGAGTATTTTAAAATTTTGCGTACATGTCATCAGCATGACACATTTTACACATTAATGTAGTTTAACTTAGTGCAAGGATCCTAAGTCATCAAGGAAAACCATTTAACCCAAACTTATTATTTAGTTTAGTGGATACGCAATCTCTCTTATCCACTAAAAAAATATTATGACGAAAATGCAATATTTAGCATCTGATCAAGCTAGTGAAGCAACGGGTCGTACTTGTAAGATTTTGGTTCAGATCTCAAGAAAAGTGCTTCTAAAATGTTACTGTACACTTGCCTTTTATAATCCATAAACAGTTGAACATAATTGTTGGCAAGGAAAAGTGGTTTGCGGGTGTGCGAATGTCATGTGGCACAAGATTTGTCTTTCACCTTAAATCTTAGGCACCAAGCTAAACTGCTGGAGAATCAAAAGATTT
This sequence comes from Platanus orientalis, assembly GCA_025762735.1. NCBI lineage: Eukaryota > Viridiplantae > Streptophyta > Magnoliopsida > Proteales > Platanaceae > Platanus > Platanus orientalis. The sequence goes on along the minus strand of JAOXJP010135910.1, from coordinate 10,117 downwards.
TATTTTCCGTTGTCTAATTGGTCACTAACAAGATGAATCAGGTGCCCATGGGGGTCATGAGGGTTTTTGCTGCCTTGATGATAAAGGACTCCCAAGTATTAAATAACAACAAAAGTAAATACAAAACTTGCTAGACAAGCAAGAAACTTGAATGTACAATCACAAAAACTGAACTTATAGGACTTCAAGTATTAAATACCAATTAAAAACAACAAAAGTAATTACAAAACTTGGTGGACAAGCAAGAAACTTGAATGTACAATCACAAAAACTGAACTTACAGAGATTTTAATAATAATATGACCGTGAAGAAACTGTAGAGCAATAAAAATACACTTAGAGGAGATTGAAATAACAATAAGTGGGCAAATTTTATTGGATCTGCTAGCAATATACTAAGAGAAATCAGAACTAGAGCTTAAAGATAATCATAGCATAATGTAGTTGGATTAAGTGTGCTGGCAAAGGGCCTTCTCTTTGTGCCCTTCTTCCCCTTTTATAGATGACCTTTGAATGGTTGCAGCTAGTTCCTTCTAGAAATAGCAGGTCGTGCTCTATTTTTTCCTCCAAATACCAAATGATAACTGCTAGTTCCTACCACTTTTGGGTGGAAACAATGCCCCCACCCCCCCCCCTCTCCCATTTCCCTAAATTTCAAATTGGGAAAATGGTTCAATATATAGCCTTTAACAATTGCTTTTAGTCCTTCGAATTTCTCTCGGCTGTTAATTATTTTTTATAAAGTCTACTGCTGTTTGGAACTTTCCATCTGTCATTTTCCCAGTTTTTGAATGGCTTCTTCCTCCAATCCATCTTGGTCTTTCTCACGCTTCAACCCTGAATTCATTGCTTTAATAAGTCTTCCCTTGGTTATAACTCAACCAAATTTGATTTTAGTCCTTCTGATTCCGAACATCTAAACCGTTGTTTCAAGGCAAAGTGTACATTCTTCTTCTTGGCCCTTTCTTTATCCCCACTTTCCTAGTGAATCTCTCCTAATTCGAGCCCCATTTATAAAATGGGATAAAAGGTTAGAGGAAAATCACATCAAATCGTGACCTCATTATTTAGGAGACTGGATTCTTTGATTCAATTGAGTAGAACATGTCTTTGGTAAACAATGGATCAAGTTGAGCATCTTTTAATGCATTCAACTTTCTCGATATAATGTCCCAATGGATCGGCCATTAGTTGCAACTGCTACATGTTTCTGGAGTTATTCCATCAATAAGTCTTTTTTATGTTGCAGCCCAATGGCCCTAACCGCGCTGGATATTATTTCCCTTACTTCTCAACCTGCTCATGGGAGAGAGGCCAGTACTCTCCTTTGTCCTTGTAAAGAGGACATTAAATTTGATTCTAGCCATGCTTCAAACTCCATAGAAACTTTCCTTCAGATAGAAGATAAAAATTTTAGACCTGCTATTCGATAAGAACACTTCCTTTTCTTTTAGCTTAGATGTATAAATTTATTCTTTGTGTCCCTTCATATCATGTTTCCAAGGAGTATGTAAGCATAACCGTAGCTTTGGCCAATGGTCGAAAACTAGTCATTACTCCTTATGTCTTATCCCATCTTTATGGTGGGATGTATGAACTTAGTCATCGTCAATTGACATCTATAGGGAGACCTCTTTGGTTACTTCAATTATGGATTTATAAATATTTTCACAATATGAAATGTTGTTCTCCATTTGTCTCTGACCTTAAAGAATCCTATAACCAAAACGGGTGACGGCTTCCTTTACCCCCAAAGTCCTTCCATTTCTATCTCAACCAATTTTACATCCTTACTGTCAATTGTAAAGATAATCCATTTCTTTTTTTTAATTCCCACTAATTTGGACCTTCTTGGTATACTCATCCCCTTGAATTTCCTAAGGTGAATTCCATTAAGAAGCAATGTCAAATTTTGGGAAACTATATGATTCCCAGATACCTTCATTTTAGAGGTATTATTGATTCGATGAACTCCATGGTTGGCATAGAGGACTATGGACTGAATCAATTTGCTCATCAATTTGGATATTGTCAATCCATCACTGAGCCTAATTTTCTCTACACTGAAAACCCTTCCCCCATTAACAAGGTTATTTTCAAGGACTTTCCTTCCGCCAACAAAGTAACTGTGACTTTGAATTCCCTGCTCGATCTGTTTATGATTCCTATTAAGCTTATCGTCCTTCATTAACACCTATTTTCAATAAATGGTGGAAAGATCTCATGAAGTCATTAAACATGAAGACAGATGCTTTAGACCATTTGTTTCCCCCTCGAATTTTGTTCGATGATCGTTGGAATCTAGTCCCTTCCACTGGAGAACTGATGACTCCTCATCATGAGTATTCTTGGGTGTTGAGGGTAACTCGTAAGGCTGATCTACCTTAGCTGACTCTCTCTCGAAATCACTCAAAAAAAAAAGTGGCATAAAAGAGAAAAGTTCATTCTTCTCTCACTATTTCCACTACTAGTGTCAAATCAACTTCTTTGTCCAAAACTCCTTCTAAGGGAAAACAAACAGTTACTCAACGTAAACGATCTTCATGCCATCTCATTGTCTTCCCCCTAGTTTTCCTTTTGTCATTAACCCTTATTTGGAAGATCGTGGGCTTTATTGCAACCTTTGTCCCTCCAATAGCTGACTTTTCCAATGATATTGGTTCTTTAGAAGAAGAACTTCCGAAGGTTTCTCTCCAAGGGAAGCAACAATTGGTGCATTACAAACTCGCTAAAGTTTCATCTAAAGATGTAGACTGTGATATTCCATCACATTGTTCTTTTAAGATAGCCTTTTCCATCACTTATGATTGTTTTGATATTTTTTTGGTTATATTTCTTGCTCGAGTTCATAATGATGGCAGCCAAGGTATAATTTTAGAAAACCCATATATTGAACCTTCCATTGACTCCTCTCCATCATCCTCTTTCAATAACCAAATGACTATTTCCACCAATTTGAACAATGGTGAGCTCTACTTCATCTTTAATGTATTTCTTGTTATTCGTGTCTGTTAAATTTTGTACTCTAGTTTTTAGTTAAAGATGTGAATAAAGATTCCACTCCTTCTGTTGTTGGGCCTACTTGTTCATCACTAGAGGCTCAAAACGAAGAGTTGGTTTCAGAGGGCTTGAGGATCAAGGTGATCAAGCCACTAAGAAGGCTAGTTTGGCATTGTTTCCACATGTCAAGAATTCTCTTGATGGCCACCCTGGTTCGATTAGTGAAGACATTCTTGGGACATCATTTCCACAATTTGTCCTTCAGTTATTAGCCTCTCCATCTGCCACAGATCCTGCTTTTATGTGTAACAATAGAGGTCATGATGTTGAGTATTCCCCAGCACTAACAGATTTTAAGCTCTCTCTCTCTCTCTCTCTCTCTCTCTCTCTCTCTCTCTCTCATTATTGTTGAGTTAGGGAACCTTTCCTACACTTGTTTCTCTTTAAGCCTATTATATTTTTTTTCTATAATAAGCCTACTAAGTTATTTATGATAGTCTTACATAGATCGTCAACCAATAAGACAAGAATGAGAATGAGTTTCATTTATACTATTGACAACCAATTAAACGGATTGGGTTAAGTTTGGTATAAATAAATTGATTCTAGATAATGATGTGATGAGATTCGAGGTATCACCCACACACCTTTGGATAAGTATATATGAGACAAAGATGAAAAGAGGGATATAAGGAGATGTTTCCCATCAAAAAATGGTGTGAAAAATTTCAAGTCAAACTCAACCTATTTAAACTTAGGTAATAAGTATAGCTATACCATTTATAGACTATAGGTGGGGGAATTCAGAATATGCATAATTATTACTCTGATTTGCATGTTTTTTTTTCCCTTTTTTGTAGGACTATTTGAGCCCACAAACAGCTACTTCATAGAGCAAAACCTACACAATTAGTGGGAGAGATGGGCCAACATCGCATAACAGCAAAATTTTGCTAGGGGATTCGACCCCTGTTCGATCCCTTGAGAGTTAATGTTGCAACCATACACATTAGGGTTTGACTAAGGAGAATTACATGATCCAAATAATTTTTTCCATGGGAAGCAAGCTACTGCGTACTAGGGAATAGGAACACTTCATTTCTATTTTTATTACAAATAGAGAGATGATTAGAAGGTTACAAATATAGAATAGGTACATAATACAACTTCCCTCCTTTTACTTACTTTTTTTTCTTTCTGGTAGTAAATATATTATTGGCATAAGTGTTGTGTGTGGAACCTGATGTGATGATCTAAGGAGGTGCAAAGGAGCAAAGGCACAATATATGTCAATCTAACATGTTTGATCAATCAAATTTGGAGCATTTGAATCAATCAAAGAAGGTTTGGATTAATCAATCAAACTAGCTAGGATGTGAATTCTGAGGTTTACACAAAAGGACAAAAGTGTACTTTTGGGTGGTTGATTCAACCATAACTTCCTTGGGGTATTGTTGACTTGAAATTTTGTGACCATGGCAAATTTACTTTCAATTATGACTAACAAAAAAGAATTGTGATTCGCGATAGAGACAATACAATCACGACTGGAAGCTTGATCACGATTGACGAAGGGCAAAAATCCAAAATTTCTATATCTCATGGCTCTGACATCAGCAAATGGTGATTAAGTGTTTTTAGTCCCCTAAAATACCCAAGAAACTAATTGAGGAGTCCTATGCATGCCCAACCACTCCAGTTTGTACAAATTTTTAGAGGAGTATAATCATATGCCAAATAGGAATACTTTCGCAACAAGACTCTTTCTTCCCATCAAATCAAGATCAGATGAGGGAAATATGATAAGTTTCACACATATAAGGACTTTTCTAAAGCTAGTTGATCATCTATCAAAATAAATGTATGGCACATAAATAGCCACATCATTGAGACTCCAAGTCAAAGAAGAAGTCAAGAACAGGTGCTTTAAGTCATGAATAGACTTCTAAGATGGGTAAAACCCTAGACTCTTAAAATACCCAAGAAACTAATGGAGGATAAAAACTCAAAATTTCTATATATCATGACTCTAACATTATCAAATCATGACTAAGTGTTTTTAGACTCCTAAAATACCCAAGAAATTAATGGAGGAGTCTTATGCATGCCTAACCTCACCAGTTCATACAAATCATCAGAGGAGTATACTCCTATGCCAAATAAGACTCCTTTTGCAACAAGACTCTTTCTTCTCATCAAATCAAGATCAAATGAGGGCAATAGGATAAGTTTCACATGGATAAGGGCTTCTCCACAATTAGTTGATTATCCATCAAAATAAATGTATGGCACATAAATAGCCACATCATTGAGACTTCAAGTCAAAGAAAGAGTTGAGAACAACCGTTTTAAGTCATGATTAGATTTCTAAGATGGGTACAACCCTAGTTTTGCTCTATAAATACCCAGGCACTTCACATGTTAAGGAGTCTTTTCACACACTTTCCTACGTTTTTCCTTACAAGTTCTCTACATCGCCCGTTTTAGCATTCTTTTCTCCATACTTTCAAGATCAAGGCTTCTCAAGTTCAAGGATTTTATTCTTTGAGTATTCTCACATCCATTAAACTTTTAAGAACCTAAGGAAGATGGTACCAATTTAGGGACAAGAAATTGTGATCACGAACAAGTAAGATTGGATTACTACGTAAGCAAAGGTATACTTTACATGCCAAAGGTTATATCACATCAATGCATCAATAAAAAGCATCATTATTTTATTATCTTCTTTATTATTTTATGCACTTTGCTTGTTTGTTACAGTTTGTGAACGTGAATCAGAGGTGCACCTTTCTTGTAAGTGGTGGCAATTAACAAGCCTTCTTAGAAAGTTTGGAGCAAAAGTTCTCACCATAACAAAATAATAAACCATCCCTCGAAAGGTTAGATAATTTGAACACATGAATTTCAAGTTCCTTTGAGACAATGAAAATTGTTGTTACAAGTATTTATGGTATGCCTTCGAGGAAAGAAAGCATTGGATAACAAGTGGGTTTATAGGTTAAAAGAAGAACATTATGGCATGCATTACAAGGCCAGGTTGGTGGTGACAGTATGTCAACAGAAAAATGGTGTAGATTACTCTAAGCTATTCTCTCTTGTGATCATGATGAACACAATCAGAACAATGTTGAGCATTGTGGCGGTAGAAGACGTACATCTTGAGTAGTTAGATGTGAAAACAACATTTTTCTATGGTAAATTTTGAAGAATACATCTACATGAATCAACCAAAAGGGTATGTTGTTGAAGGACCTGAGGAAATAGTGTGTAAACTCAAAAGGAGTATATGGTTTAAAGCAAGCACAAAGACCATGGTATATCAAATTTGACAGGTTTATTTTCAGATGATGGTTTCAAAAGATTCCATGTAGACCATTGTTGTTATTATAAGAATTTTGATGACGGTTATATCATATTGTTACTATATGTGGATGATATGCTTGTTAAGATCAAACATATATGAGATAAATAATCTGAAGGCATAGTTTCAAAGGAATTCAAGATGAAGGATTTAGGTGCTGCAAAACAAATTTTTGGAGTGAGAATTACTAGAGATAGGAAGACTCATATATATGTTGAAGTTGTCTCAAGATGAATATGATGAAAAGGTGTTGAAAAGATTCAACATGCAATATGCTAAGACAATAGGTATCCCACTGGTTGGTCACTTCAAACTCTCCAAAGAAAATTCTCCAAAGACAGAGTGGGAGAGGCAACACATGTCCAAGGTCCCATATGTGTGAGTTATTGACAGCTTAATGTATGTCATGGTCAGTATAAGGCTAAATATTACTCAAGCAGTGGGAGTTGTGAACAGTTTTTCAAAAAACTTGGGAAGAAGCATTAGGAGGCAGTTAAGTGGATCTTAAGATACTTAAGCCGTACTACTAAACATAGCACTATGTTTTAAAGGGTCAGAAATTAAGTTACAAGGCTATGTTGACTCAGAATTAGCGGGTGACTTTGATAAATAAAAAAAAGCACAATGATGTATGTTTTTACCTTGGGAAATACAACAGTAAGCTAGGTGATCACAACTGTAGAAGACAGTTTCCCTTTCTACTAAGGAAGCAGAGTATATTTTGTAGAACATATTGGAAGAGTTGAGAAAGAAGCAAGAGAATAGAAGACTCTATAGTGACAGACAGAATGCCATTCATCTTGTATAGAATTCAGCCTTTCATGTCAGAACCAAGTACATTGACAAGATATATCACTTCATAAGGTCACTCCTCGAGGACAAGGTGCTAAAACTAAAATATATTTACACACATGAAATCTTATAGATATGTTCACCAAGGTGGTCACAATAGAGAAACTTAAGTTGTACAAAGCTTTAGTTGGTCTTCAAGCATGAGTACAAGGATCTAGGTTAGAAATAATTTTATAAGGAAATAATTCTTGTCGCAGGTGCAGCAGGTAGTCGTTAATGAAGATGGATCAGGCTCTAAGTAGGAGATTGTTGTGTGTGGAGCCTGATGTGATGATTCAAGGAGGTGTAAAGGAGCAAAAGCATGAGATATGTTGATCAAATATGTTCAATCGATCAAACTTGGAGCATTTGGATTGATCAAAGAAGGCTTGGATTGATTAAATAGAATACGTCATTGAACCTGACGCATTCGATCAATTGAACTATCTATGACACAAATTCCAAGGTTTGCATGAATGGACAAAAGTGTACTTTTGGGTGGTTGATTCAATCCTAACTTCCATGGGGTATTTATATGTAATATTGGACGTTTGGGACTGTGTAAAAGAGAGTGTGGTAGAGGAAAAAGAGTTTGTGAAACCCTTATTAGAAAGAGAGAGAGATTGTAAGCATTTAACATCTTGAGACGCATATTTTCTTTTAGAATAGTGAAATTGTTTCTGCGACTCCGTGGTTTTTCTCCGGTTTGGGGTTTTCCACATAAATTTTGTGTCGTGTGGTATTCTTACTATATTTACTTATATTTCGTGATTATTATTGCATCTTAAGATTCTTCAATAAAAGGGTTGCGATCCTAACATTGAGTAAGTCCATTTGATGAAGCTCAGGTGATTCCTATAGCCTTTCCCTAATGCTTCTTAGTATACTCTATGAACATTTTTTTAATGAATAATGAATATATTAAAAACAGAAGAAAAAAAGAATGCCTAAAGGCATACAAAGAAAGGAGCCTTAAGCCTTACAAGGCCAACAAACTAATGACATAAGGCTCAAAGAAAATATAAGAGAAAAAATCGCTAAAAATATCATTAATAGAAAGACCCTTAAACTCCAGGTAGGCCATGGCCCATGAAGTCACCTCGAAGGTGATGCCTTCAATGATCTCAAGGAGCGATTTTGCTGAATCCTTGAAAATTCTTTAATTATGCTCTTTCTAAATGCTCCAATAGATGTTGTGGGGTAAAGAAAGCCAGAATGTTTTGCATCTAAGAGAAGAGTGGGGATTAAGCCATTGGTCTATGAGATCCAAGAGATTAGGAAGCAAGCATAACCCACGACAAGTGAAGGGAATATAAGAAATTATAAGAAGCAAATGAGCCCCAGATTTGCCATCCGAGAAGCAAAGAACACAAATGCTCAGGGAGAGGGCCATGTGGAGCTGCCTCTTTTGAAGAATGTCTATGGTGTTCATCTTGTTGTAAGAAGCAATCCAAATAAACGAACAGATCCAAGGGGGGAGATACAATGTTAATCAGGATTAAAAGGAAAAGAAAGAGCAAGCTAGGAGCTTGAAAGAAAATGAAAAAGGACTTTAGGGTCTAGGAATATCTATTAGGGGAGAGATGAGAGAGAGAAAAATGTTCTAAGTACTATTTAAGGGAAGAGAAAAGATCACTCTCAAAAGTCTAAGATCCCTAGAGAAATAGAGGTTCTAAGAAAGACCAATGGGAGAGTTGGAAAGGATTTTAGAGATAAAGGCATTTTTATGGGTAGTGATACAGAAAAGTCATGGGAAACAAGATGAAAGAGTGGAGTCCCTGAACCACATATCGTTCTAGAAACCGATGCAATGACCATTACCAATGATTAAAGAAAGAAAGGGATAAAGGAGGTGGTGAATAGCAATGATACGTTTCCAAATGACAAAAGATCTGTAGTGAATTATGGAGTTTGTATCAAGGCCATTGTGAACCAATCTATACTTGTTAAGAATCAAAGAGTGCCAAAGGATGCCAACTTTCGAGGTGAACCGCCAAATCCATTTACCAAGGAGGGATTTGTTTTTCAAGGCAATATTTCCAACCCCAATACCACCCTCTTCTCTTATTTTACAAACAATATCCCAATTCAGCAAATTATCATTTTTGGTGCCTCCCCCTTCCCAAAGAAAATTCCTTTGTAGTTGCTCAATTTTTTTTGTTGTCTTAAACGGAATAGAGAAAACCAACATATAGTGTAACACTTTGTGCCTAAATTAAGTAGTTTTAGAGAACTTGGACCCAACACTATAAGTCAAATTTGAAACTTTTGATAATTTCAAGCATGAGGTTTATCCGCAATGTTTGAGTAACCTAGACATGGTTTAGGATGAATTAGTGAACCTTTGAACCACTTGGGTTGGACCTTGGAGACCTAAGATCTAGAAAGGACCAGAAAATCCAAATGACTCATGCATGAGCGATCACACTTTTTCATGATTGATCACGACACTTCCATGTATGACTGATCACACAGATCACAAACAAGAGTGACAATATTTGGGTGTTGTCCTAACCTATGTGTGACTGATCACGGACATGAGTCACAGTGTCCAGAAATTTTGGTTATGAGCCCACATTTTAGGATTCGTGACCGATCACAAGTGTGACCGATCACAAATCTCCTAATCTATCATGGCTCAAAAATTGAGAAAAAGTTAAAACACATACGAAATGGTGTGGCATGGTCTCATTTGACCTTTACACGAGTGAGATCTTGTTTTAAATGAATTTTAAACCTATTAGCTAATATTACCCTTGCATGGTTTACTTTGATGTTTTCATGGAGCATCTTATTTGGGCTTTCACATGAGTTTTGAAACATTCAAATTCTCTGGTTTTTGTTGGAAATATGTGTCCTGACAAAGCCATTCACATAAAATATAAGCATGATTAATTAATTAATATTCTATCATCACAAGAA
>JAOXJP010135900.1:0-13478 GCA_025762735.1 Platanus orientalis | reverse complement strand
CTCTCTCTCTCTCTCTCTCTCTCTCTCTCTCCTTAAAAGGTCATCCAAATACTCTTCCTTTTACAACAATGGTGGTGAAGAACATCAAAATTAGTAGGATCTAATAAACAACTAGAAGAAAATCTCAAATCAAAGCAAAACCTTTTATGGTTTACCTTGCCAAATTTAAGGACTTTCCTTTCCATTTCTCCTTGTTCCCTCTTTCTTATGTCATTTGGTCTCTAATGGGGTGTTCCGTAGGTTTTATTTTGTCATATGGGGGTCCCATTGGGTAATGCTTCCCAACAAATTTTTATGAAACTTTTAAAAATAATTATGTTTTTGGCCAGCTAGATCAATCCTATTGGTGTCTAGAAACTATGACTTAATTAAATTTGGGTAATCAAGGATCAATCTTGGCTGACCTGGGATTGATCGATCCTGGATAATTTAGGATCGATCCTAGATTGTTTGGGTTTTGCTGGCTGAACTTGGCCAAAGTTGGATTAATCCAGGATAGTTGGGATCAATCCTAAGTTGTTTGAAATGTCTAAATGGGGCTGGATTGATCTTAAATGTTTCCTCGCTTACTCGTACGAGTCCACAACCTTCCAAAACATGTGATGAGTGTTCAATGTGTGTGCGAGCTGTTACAAAGCCTCCCTTCCCCAATCCCTGATTGCCCCAAGGGAAAAAAAGTTGGGGCTTATATTTACAAATCTTTTGTTTCAAAATTGATTTTTCTATACAAAATCCTCAATTTTAATTATGAATTAATTTTCGTTGGTGTTTTGTATTCATTTTCTAGCCGTTTTTTACCATTGTCCACCTATTTTTAGCCTCATTTATAATTAAATGACGCATTTAATTAATCTTTATCTTGTTTTCTTTTTACCGTTAGTTCATCGTCTTCCTTTAATTCCTTTTATATTAGGCTTCATTTTAAAGCACTAGAATGGTAGAAAAGGAGTTAGTAGCATAATTTGTGCAACCTACTAGCGGCGCTCCTTTGTCATCCTACCTAAGAGACTAAAGAGTGTTATATGCATAAACCTCATATTTTACTATTGATTTTATTTTTGTTATTCTGGTTGTAGTTTGTGTTTTTTTTTTTTTTAATTTAATTTTTTGGTATTTTGGATGGATGCCATGGACTCAACCTTGGGTTTGCCGGAACATACTTCAGTAAGATGCCACCGCTTCATTGCTTGGATTCCACCTCCTGACAACTATTGGAAGCTAAATATTTCTGCAGTGAGAATGCCAAAAGGAAGCTCCAGCAGCCCGGCTGGGGCTGCTAGTGTTCTTCGTGATCAAAATGGCATGTTCAAAGGTGCCATTGCCTCCCCCATCGACAGGACCAATGTTCAAGTGGCTGAGATATAGGCCTTGTTCATGGGGCTGGAACAAGCCCTGATGTTGGGGATTGGCTACTTGCATATCGAACTGGATGGCCCACTTACATTTCAGATACTCCAAGGTGAGATCCAAGTACCACCAATTATTGCCTCACATATTCATGATTGTCGAGGTTTATTGCAATATTTTCGGAGTACAAAAATGGAAGTCATACACCAGGAGAGAAATCAGGTAGCTATCATACTTGCAAACATGGGTGCCGATCTCCCGGAGCAGACCCAGTGGTTTCACCGTCCACCGGCTCCTCTCATTCAGGTTCTAGATGACGATGTAATTGGACGCACGGTCCCTTATTCCCCTTTTACCGGTTTCCCCCAATCAAATATCTATGAAGTTGATAAACAAGGGAAGCCTGTATGTGAAATTGATCAATATAACGAGGGAATAAATTCTTCTTGTGTGTCCTACAAACAGGATGTTGTATTAACGAATCTAATCATAATTTATAATCATGCTTATTAACTTGGACACCATTTTTTTTTTTTTTTGGAGCTCCTCTCAAATTAGGGCCACAACCTAAAATTCAAATTGATCAGATTTATAGTCAAATTTTGTGAACTATGACGTTAATCTTTACTTATATATAGTTCAAAGAAAATGATTGATCATCTCATTGTGAATTCCAAAACATTTTTGTTAAAAAGATCTATGCATTTTGGAGTACAACAAATATTTCAAATATTTAAAGATAAAGATATAATCCAGCTACGACCAGATGTCGTGGCATCAAATAAGGATGAGATTCCTAAAAATTTAGATTAAGATATGTTCACATTTATATCAGCGCCTCTCCAACAGATAGGTGAGGGTTCAAGACTCACTGGCAGCCTTTGGCATGTGATTGTGGCCTTTGGAATGGTAATATAATAATAAAAAAAGAATCAATTAAAAAAGGAAAAATTAAAGAAAAGGCGCTCTGGATTCGGTATGACAACTTGGGGAGTGTCTAAAGTAAGAATGACATCAGGGCTGACACATCAGCACCAAAAAATGAAAAAGCATCCCCCCAACCCCCCCCCCCCCACCACCCCCAAACTGTATATCACTTTTTCGGTGCTGATGTCTCAGCCTAATTTTATTCTTACTTTAGACACTCTAAGTTGTCCTACCAAATCTCGCCAAAAGGGGTGCAACACGACAACTATACAAAAAGTCAACCTAGTACTACTCTCACCCAACCACGCTTACCTGCAGAGGTTTGATGAGATTTAGTGCATTAGTGATATTATGATTACACCCAAAAGCAATTTGTGTTTCATTTCTTATAGCATACATCCTACTGCCACGAAAAACCACGGCCCATACTTTGGTGGGGCTCACCAAAACATTGCCAATTATTTTTTAATATTTACTTGTCGTTCAAAAAAAGAAAGATTTATTACCTCAATGTGAATTCCAAACTAAAATGATATATGCATTTTTTTGATAAACAAATGATATATGCATTTGGAGTACAACAAATCCTTCAAATCTTTAAAGCTAAGGTTTAATCCAGCTAGGACCGAATATGGTGGCATCAAATACGGTTGAGAATCCTTAAAATTTAAATTAAGATATGTTTACATTTATACTAGCACCTATCCAGCAGATAGGTGAGAGTTCAGGACTCAATGGCAGCATTTGACATGTGATTCTGGCATTTGGGAAAAATAATTTAAAAATGTATCAACTAAAAGACGAAAAAAAAAGAAAAGAGGTGCAACACGACGACTTCCAAGGAGGTCACCCTACTCTCGCCCACGCACCGCAGAGTTCTAATGGGATCTAGTGCATTAGTTCTAGTATGATCACACCCAAAAATATATCGTGTTTCAATTCTTATAACATATATCCTACAGTCACGAACATCACCACCCTTCAGTGGGGCTCATGAAAAAACTGTCAATTAAGACCTAAATCTATACTTATATCTTAAAGAAAATGATTAATTATCTCATTGTGGATTCCAAAACATTTGAAAAAATGATCTATGTATTTTGGAGTATGACAAATCCTTCAAATTCTTAAAGCTAAAGATATAATCCAGCTAGAATAGGATATGGTGGCATCGAAAACGGTTGAGAGTCCTTAAAATTTAGATTAGGATATGTTCACATTTATATCAGTGCCTCTCCAGCAGATAGGTGAGTGTTCAAGACTCACTGGTAGCATTTGGCATGTGATTGCGGCCTTTGGAAGGAAAAAAAAAAGAATTAAAAAAAGAAGAAGATCAATTAACAGACAAAAAATAAAAGAGAAGGGGTGCAACACAAGGACTTCCCAATGGGTCACCCATTCTATGTGGAATTCTGATGGGATCTGGTGCATTGTACTGGTATGAGCTCACCCAAAAGCATATCATGTTTCATTTATTGTAGCATATATCTTACCGCCACGGACACCATCCTCTTGTTGGTGGGGTGCACCAAAACACAACCAATTATCACTACAACAAAAATGGCCTTTGTCAGTATTTAAAAAAAGCTGCCTATAACTATTTAAACGCTGTTTCGAGCCACATCAGGACAAGTCTGAAACTTTAGCCAGCGTTTTGAAAATGCTGGCAAAAAGGGTATAGTCAGCATTTTTAAAAGACAGGCAAAAAAATGATAGTATAGCCAGCGTTTTTAAAACACTGGCTAAAGTCATTATAGCCAGCGTTTTGAAAACGCTGCCTATAGTGTCATAAAAAAGCTGTCTAAAGTATGTCTAAATAGAAGAAAAAAAAGCGTTTAAATGTCTAAAGTATGTTTAAATAGAAAAAAAAAAACTCAATGAGGTGAATGATCTGTTGACCTAACTTTAGTTATGTCAACCCTAATATGTCTATGTAAAATTCACAAGCTTAAGAGATATTGGACCAAGAGAGAACCAGTTACGGAAGGCATAAAGAAGCCATCAGCTGATGAAGCATATATAAGAGATTGCAACTTAAAATGGATGAATCCAACATCTTCTAGGACAACTCATTTCAATCAGATGATTATACAACCCAGTTGGGTTTATTTTTTGGAGTTCTCCTAACTGGGACTCATCAAATGGTGGAATGCAACCATGGATGTGTCCACATGTACATAATCAGGAAGTTTGGGCTAATCCCACAGTCCTATCCAAAAAAGAAGTACTCCTTATATGAAAAAAGGAAAGCCAAATCATGAGATGAGATAGTTTTAATTCTTTCCACTCCAAACAATGATTTCAGATTTGAGCATAAAAGCATTAAAGAAAATAGAAATACAATTAAGACTTTCAAGTCCAGGTTAGTTGACAATTAAAATAAAGAGAATTTACCTTATGAGGACTGAATTTTAGCTTATACCTAGACAAGCTGTGAGATAAACCCAAGTTCATTTGGGCCAAATCTTGAACTGCTAGCCCAGATATGAGTTCAGTCAATTGGCTTCTCACTCCACTCATCAGCTCCATCACAGCATTGTTGTGAACACAATCTATTTTCTGCAAGAAAATCAGATCCCAATGACATCAAATGATAAAGAAAGGCAGTATGCAACAGTCTAGACTCTAGAATCAAGGAGTTATTAAGAGTAAAAGCACACCAATTTTTCAATCATTTTGACTGGTTGGAAGCACTTCTATGAATATGGACAAAGTTTATTTTATTTCAATCATTTTGTCAACAAATTCAGAAAGATTCTTAAAGTAAAGATAATAAAAATTGTAACCTTTTCCTAAACTAGTTTGAAAAGAGGTTTGGGTTGAAGCATTTCTACACATTGAACTAATAAGTGAAGAGATCCCCTCTCTACCCGTTTTCCCTTTCGAATCAATTCACTTGAAACTCAATAATGACCAGTTTCCTTTTGTAACAGAGAAAAAGCATTTCTCTCGCTTTTCCCTTAGGAATAAAAAGTTGGGCTGTGTATTTAAAACCCCTTAAGCTCACTAAGGATAGATCCCCTGTCCTATCCAATACTTCACTTGAGATTGGTCTGATGTACCAAGAATTAAAATCGCAAGGAACATGGTATCAGTGCTGAGTTTGAGGTCGTGTGCAAAACAATGAAGTTGCCTGAACCCAACATTCAATTTGGTATAAGATAAAACATAAAAATCAAGTGAAACCCATAATGATCAGGTATTAAACAAAACAAAAGGATGCTAAGAGTCCTTGAACCCAAATCTTGAGCATCCAATAGGATGGGAGTCCCAAGCAGAACTAGGAAGCCCCAAGAATAAAAGAAGCACAAACCCCAAAAGCCAACTGTACAACATGGAGGGGGGAAATAATCCAGAGCACCTAGTGCCAATACAATGAGTACCTAGATGACTTGGATACAAAGTGTATCAATGTTGAGACCTTGATAAGAGATTTCAGACATACTAACCCCAAAAGCCAACAAGCATAAAATTCATTCTTATTATAAGAGAATGTAGCCAGATAAATAGAGACAAGCTAAAATTATGTAAATAGTATATAAATAATATCTGAAAAAAAGGCATCAGTCCAGATTTGGTTCATATGGTGTCAGTATGTGCTCAATATATAAAAGTCACATTTTAATGATATACCTAAGAATAACGTGACAAAAACACACACACACACACACACACACACATAAGAATAACATGCAAATAGGACCTCACCATGCCATTCCTTTTACATAATATGCCTTCGCTATAAGAGTGCAAAAGCCTTTCCACTAAAGCATGATATCAGCTGAGACAGGAGGTGTAGATGACCATCTAACAATGGTTGGTTGTGGTGTACACAAGATGGTGATGAATATAATGCTCAACCATAGGATGCACTCATCAACCTGCATTGTGAAATGGAAGTATAGAGTTTTGTTTCTTAGTCCACTTTGCAGATTCCATGACAGCCTAAACTCAGATCAACTGATGATGATGGGAAAAAGGCAATGAATTATACATGTATAGACAAGATTGGTGCATAAATATACCAAGTGAATAAAGATAACCATACAGAAACTCTGTTGAAAGAAAGTTCCCTTCAAATCCAAGTGAATAATTTCAACAAAAGACTCATACTTGAAATTACAGTGACTGCTTCCTCCATTAGTTTGCATCCCTTCTATTTCAATGCCAGAGTCCTTCAGATCAAAAAGTTCTTTCCTCAATCCCTTGTCGGTACAGCCCAAGGCATATGCATTTACTCCAGCACTGATGAATTCCTAATAGCAGTAACCAAACATGTCAATTGAGAAAAATAACATGATTGCCTCACAGGATAACCAAACACGACACTATAAAATTTACAAATATGTGAGACTCAAATATTTAAAAATAAATAAATAAATTTATGAAATTTCCCTTTAGTGGGAACCATTTGGTTGACCAGCAGTGAAGTAGAGTTGCTTACCAACCATCTCTCCAAAGCTCCTTGGTTTGATATCTTCAATGGGCAATGGCTCTTACTTAGACCACAGCATTTCTAAGAAACAGAGGAAGTATGTAACGTCTAATTGTATGGATTTCTGTTGATCAAGAGGTTAACATGTGAAATGTTGCAAGGGGATGCTTCTCGCAATGTTTTAGCTTCCCAATGTGTGCAGCACTTACTGCTCTCGGAGCATGTAACATCAGCATGGTTGCATCATGATAGTATCGTTCTTCGAAAAGCAACAGAAAAACACATAAGCACAGAACATATAGAAAAATTACTTCATCAACATCTGCTACGCAATCTTTGAGGATATAATTTTAAGCATCACCAACTCATAAAAAGGATCCAGCAGAACCTTCACTAGAAGAAAAAAGATATTGGCTTCTTCTCACTTGGAATGAAAAAATATATCCAAGTCAAATAAACTAAATAACTAAAATTGATAAAACTTTAGTCACAATGTGATGTTAAATAAACTAAATAGAGTGAGACTCTTAAATAAACTAAATAACTAAAATTGATGAAACTTTAGTCACAATATGATGTTAAATAAACTAACTAAAATTGATGAAACACTATTAGTGGATATATGATTGTGATCAGTGTGGTTGACCTTTCATAAGCTTTATATATAAAAAAATAAGGTTCAACAAACTCTTTATGTAGAGATAATTCACTAACTCATTCTTAAGATTGTTTGTTCCATGGACAATCTTTGTCATCCAATATTTCTTCAAAAAGACAACCCCATAGTTTTCCAGATTATTGGCATATCCAATTTCCGTTGATCAATCCATATAAAATAGGACAAAGTAATTTACATACACACAGTTCTACTTGTACATAAGAAAATTAACGTATAGTTTTCAATTTATTCAATCTTGGACTGCTTGCAAAGCAAGCTTGGAGAATTCTTCAAAATCCAGAATTCCTTTGGATTAAACAATTTAAATCTGTGTACTTTCAAAATGATGACTTCCTTCAGACTAAGACCATACACAATAGTTCTTAGACATGGAGAAGTGTTATGAAGGGTATCGACTTATTACTCAAAAGCCTTAAGTGGAACCCTACGGATTTGGTGAAACCACTAATGTGAGCCTAAGGTGAGAATGACATTAGGGGCCAACACATCAGCACCAAAAAGTGAAAAGCATCCCCCCAAAAGTGCAAATCGCTTTTTCGATGCTGATGTGTTTGCCCCTAATGTCATTCTCACGTTAGGCTCACCTTAGGTGGTCTCACCAAATCCAAGGCATAAATGGAATGTTGGATCGGGAGAGAAAAATAATATTCAGAAAGATCCTTTGGTTCTATCTATTCTTAATTACCTTAGCATATAGTCCCAACTTAAACGCAAGGAGAATTGCTATTGGCATGCCAATAGCATAGAAGGCTGCTAAATTGGTCTATGCAGCCAAGTGTTGCCAACCACATCCTCTGGCCACCTCTGCAAAAATTAAGGCCACATGCATCAATAGATGTTGACAAATGAAAACCTTCCATCATCATGGAATATATGTTTTTCACTCACTTGATAGTATGCCTTGTACCGAATCAAACAATATGGACATCGCAAGCAGGGGGGTCATAGAAGCAAATTCTTTCTTTATTACAGTACAGTCACTGAAGAAGCTGGCCCAGATATTATGACCAAAGACTAAGGCTAGAATCACTGTAAGAGAAAGAATGACCGAGAGCCTGAGAGTCACTGCAACAGCATTCTTAGCCTTTCACCATTCCCAGCTCCTAACTCATTAGACACACGTGCTGTCACAGCAAATCTCTCCAGTTCATTATTTAGGTAAAGATGAATGAAACAGTTTATCTATAACAAAAATCCAGATCACTAACATATGTCTCTATGTGTTACATACCCGACAACAGCACTGAAACCATAAGTGATCATGAATGTGACAGCTTCTGTGTTTACGACAGAGAAGTAACATCAGGCTTAATTATTAAAAACGTCCAGGTTGAAGCAGAGTCAGAAAGAGCAGAGAGTGAAGAAACTATACCACATTGCTATCCCAGCAGCGCAAGCACTTAGCCTAGTCTGGACGCAGGGACATGTACCTCTTGTGGTGATCGGCTTCTAAGCATAAGCCTTGATATATTTTAGGGTACCTATAACTTGAGGATAATTTTGAAAAAAAAAATGAGGGAGAGAGAGAGAATGAGGATATAAAGGCATTTTTGTTTCGTATTGAAAAACTTTATGACATAAAATAAATAAATAAATAAAAATCAGGAAAAAGAAGTGGAGATGATGATAAGAGATTTTTGTTTCATATTCAAAGCTTACCGCTTGATTCATTTAACTAATACACACTTCAAGTTATCCATTAGAACAAATATATAGGTATGATTTCTACAAAACAAAACGACATTATCACAGGGAAGAAAAGAAATTCACCTGACCGTCATTCGTGCCATCGAGCTCTTTCTCAGTTGCCCAGTACTAGTGCATTACCCAATTGGGCCTCTCACCTTTAGAAGCACGTCCTCTATAGAAAACTAATGTTTTATTTGTACCAATCAATTTCATGCCAGAAGCACGAGACTTGATTGTCCGATCCTTACCGGTAGCTTTCCCGTAACCAGCTTCTGTTGCCCTGTTTGAACGACTACCATTGGGATACTTTCGGTCAAGGGGACAGAAGAAGAACCACTCGGGATCATCCGTCTTAATAACTGATTTATTTATGTAATCATTTAAAAAATATATTAAATTAAATCTAACCATAAGTTCAATACAAGCATGGCATAAGTAAGGAAACGAATTACAGAAACCCTAAATGAAGCCATGGAAAAAAGAGGTTCAAAAATAAAGGTCACTATACAGATCAAAAATCTAAAAACCCTAATTAGAGAGTTGAGATGTGGCAGAAAGGTGTGTCCAACCAGGTAAATCCCAAGGCTCACACTTACAAACATCAACTACAGGAATCACTTCAACATCAGAATTTTTGTTGTTGATCTTGGAACGTAAGTAGTGATTGACGAGTTCTTCGTCTGCAGGATGAAATCTGAACCCTAATGGCCGAGAACTCAAAGCCAAGGCTGCCATCCCTTCCTTCCCCCAAAGAAAGCAGTCACGAGTTAGGCAAAGAAGTAGACCAATGCAAACAACCAGCGAATGAAGCAAGCTCACATAGTAATCTTCCTTACCTCTCTTTCTCCGTCAACGAAAGAGCCCAGAAGCAACAAATAAAATGAATTTGCGAACCCAAACAACGATCTAGGATTCCATTTCTCCAAAACCTTCCAGCTAAAATTCGGAGGTCGTCGGAATTCAGAGATTTTCAGCTCCAATTTATTGACGAAGTTGATTTCCATAGGTGAAGGTAGAAGCCGAATTGATGAAGTTCTCCTCCTATCTTTGCAAGATTCTTAACAATTGTTCAGATGGCCGGGGATTTAGCATAGTGGAAACCCTAACGGGAAGAAAGGGAGGTTGAGGGAACGCGGGAAGAGGGATAATGTGCACCAAATGCCCTAAATATGCACCGGAGTATGCGGATCCCACATAGCCCAGGGTTTTGAAAACGTTGTATAAAGTATAAACCAATAATAAATAACATTTTTTCTTAAAACGTTGTCTTAGATGTTTAGATAACGTTTTAAAAACGTTGTTTATCTTATCAACTCGTAAAATCCATTTTTATTGTAATGGATAGCTAAAAGAAAAAATATAACAATATTAAATATATATAATTAGATGCATGCTGAAATTAAATTAAAGTTTTGTCAATCCAAGAATCAAGTTGTAGATGTTTTCACGAAACCGTTGTATATAGATGCTTTTACAAGGTTAAAGAAGATGGAAATAGTTACTTTGAAAGAATTTGATTTAAGGGAGACAATGATGGAATAAATCAAATTAGTTATGTTTTGTTATTGGATTTATTTATTAGTTTGTTATTTCTTTATTTAAGAGTTTGTTTAGGAAAAATTGTTAGTGTTTGTTATCAAGAAGGAATCTTTATTTGTTTAGTTGGTTATATAAAGAGGTGGAAACATTTTGACATGTACTAAAAAGTATTTTGATAAATAAAGTTTATTTTGGGTTTTAGAAAATGCTTTGATCTTTTTTTCTTATTTTTATTTCTTCTAGAAACTAGCCATAAAAGTTTTGGGGTTAGTATTTGCAGATTTGTTTGGAGGGTTTGGGTTCCTACAAGCTCTACAAGTTTCAAACAAGATTCAGGTTCAATTCAATAACAACCCTACCGAAAGCTGCCCAAGAGACACAGGTAAGAGGTAGTCTAAGTCATTAAAACCTTGTTGGACATAATATAGAAGAGTAGAAATCATAAAAAAACAACGGCAACTCTTGACTAAAATCAAGTCATTCGGAAACGTTAAAATTCAATTTGTATCATTTGCTCCACGTTTATAGTGGTTCACAGTACTCTACAAACACAAAGAGGTAGGGGCCATACACTTTTTACAAGGGGGTTTTTCAAAAAATGTATGAGCCTCACCCCCTTTGTGTATAAGGAGCACTGCAGAACAGATAATCCGTTAAAATTGAAAGACTCGGCAGTTCATTGAACAATTTTAAATTCCAAGTCTAATTTTTTATTTTTTATTTTTTTATTGTTTTGATGAATAACTCCAAGTCTAATCAGCCTTTTGGAAACATTAAATTCTACCATCAAGTCATTATTTTTATTTTTTAATAGCCAAATCATCCAAGTCTAATCAGTCTTTTGGAAACATTAAATTCTACCACCAAGTCATTATTTTTATTTTTTAATAGCCAAATCATCATCATGTATAGTCAACCGGAGGAGGTGAAAAGGCTTTTTGAACAAGCTGGAAAGGATGTTATGTCCAAGATTTGGTGTATAGGATGGTATCTAGGACACCAGGAGCCATCATATGGAATAAAATGCATAATCTATATTCAAAAAATGCATCAACCACCCATTTTATGCCATGTGACCATAGTTATTAAACCTAGACCGGAACGACCGATCGAACCGAAAACCCGGTGACCCAGTCCTTCCACCAGTTCAGTTTTCTTTTTAGATCGTTTTTACACATGACCTAGCTATATTTGTTGAAACCCGACGGGTTTGTTGTTGAACCGTCTAACCTGATCGGTCTGACTATCTTTTAAACCTGGGTTTCGAAAAAATGAACCAAAACAAGTACCTACAAGATTTGAATTCAACTCACTAACTTCAAACTCTATATCTTCACCACTAAGCCATGAAATCATCTTATGTTCTATATCTGTCATTAAAAGTAATAATTGAAGCAAACCTTCATTTTTGTCATATGTTATTCTTTTTGTTTATTTACATTATATTTTAAAAAGATGTGATAAAAAAAATTTATATTATTTTTTCTATCTAATTTATTTATTTATTTAATATTTTATATTTTTTTAATTGGCCCTATGGTTTGACCAATGATCCACTGGTTGAACCATTGACCCAATGACCCAGTTTCTCAGCCGGGTCAATGTCTGGTCCGGGTTTAATAACTATGCATGTGACATCCCTTGGTGTCCAACCTGGACAGAACATCCTATCCTGAATGAACCAAGTCATCCATGCCCCCCCCCCAAGATTTTACGCATACAGAAGATGTGTGCATGGACCAGGTGGCGGACACATCAACACATAAAAGTGATAAGCACACCCCCAAAATGTGTAAATCACTTTTCGGTGCTGATGCATAAGCCCCCTGGTCCATGTGCACAACTTGCACGCATCTTTTGTGTGCATGAAATCTGGGCTCTATGCCCAACGTAATGGCCCCTTCAAAATCTTCAAGCGTGAGGAAAGAGGTATAATTCGATCAAAAATGGAAAAAAAAAATGCGTTCTTATGTGACAAGCATTATTTTTTTGTTTTTTTTTTTTTTTTATGTAGTTGATAAAGTGAGATGTGCCCATCAAAAGTTGAATCATCTTAGGTCTGAATGGAATGGAGAATTAATACACTGTTGACATTTAAAAAAGAAAACACTAAAATTTGATTTTAATAATAATATAAATAAATAAATTCCTAAAACAAGACAAGTGTTTTTTCATTGACAGTGCGATTCGTATTCGGCTACAGATTGTTGGGCTTAGACCCGATCAGATCCGACCACTGAATGAGTCCCAAAAATTGTATTTGGACCCTACTTATTAGAGTTGGGACCGTCGGATAATGAGGTCAATTTACCCATTGATACCCCTATTAATCAACGTGGCCTCAATCCCAAGAGATAGATCTCAGCTTTCTTCAAGTAGGTTAAACACTATCGGAAAACTTGTGGCATGAAGAGGAAAAAGGTGTGCTATAACAAATCTTTTTATAGTTTTTGTAGCATAACAAAAAAATAAAAATAAAACCATAAGAAACATTTAAAAACCAAGAAAAAACAAACACCCATGTTTTTTTTCTTCCTAAAAAAAAAAACTTGTTACACCGGATCTTTTGCTTCCAATGTGTGGAAAAGAATTTTAGAGAAAAGCCCCAAAAAAATGAAAATGATAGGAACCAATAGGGAGTCCACGTCATCTAAACTTACTACCCTTATGGGGCCTGATATCCTCTGCGCCGCCCCCCTCTGTGACTCATGAGGGCCGAGGCAGAGGGGGGGAATCAATTCACTTTTGGAGTTGTAACTTCACCCCCAGAAAGTGAATTGATTCCCACCCTCTGTCTCAGCTCCCGAGTGTCGCAGAGGGGGGCTGCGCAGAGGATATCGCCCCCCCTTATGGAACCTAGAA
>JAOXJP010135889.1:0-13478 GCA_025762735.1 Platanus orientalis | reverse complement strand
GCTCTCTCATTTTAGAGAACGTGATCATGGCCGTCCAATGCATTGAGGTAACTCTAAAATAGGTATAGTGGTTCATGAATATGAGACATTAGGCAATCAGGAAGAGGCCATTTTGTTTTTAGGAAAAAACTTATACCAATCACCAAACACTTACATAGAGGTTGTGGCCTTCCCATGCTTGATAGAGATGAGGACCTGTCACCACATTATTCTAATTTGGTTTGGAAGACATCATGATGAGGTTGATCTAGTTCCAGGTTTCTTCTTATTGGAATCAAAGCCATCTCAAAATGAGGTTATTGAAGAAAGCCCACAGACCTGGGTTCAAAACCCATCTTCACTACTAATCCATCTCGACTAGAACCCGATTGGTGCTAAGAAGTCATCCTTGGGCCAAGCCTAAGCTCAAAACTCAAGCTTAGTGACAATATGAAAGAAGACATGTTAGGATTTCAATCCAAGTCAGTTTTGATATTCTTTTTGTCCTTTTTACATATATTCTTTTGACACATTCCTTGATCATTCACATTATACATGAAAACAACAAAAAATATAAAAGGTTCTTTCTTTTTATTATTAGTATTATTTTCAATCACATGTATACTTGATTAATCATAAGAATATAAATGGTTACTCAATGGTAAATGTAAAATATGATGGTATTAGTTAATGTATGCCCCCTTATGACTATGTTTGAACCATTCGTTGTGATATGTGTATGTTATAACTGGTTGAAAGGCAAGGCAAGGCCCACTGAAGAGGAGTTTATTTATTTTTTTTTTTTTAAATCCCAGAATGTGTGCATTATAACTAGTTGAAGTCTACAAAATTAGAGTAGGAGGACCATGATTATGCCCACACAACTTGTTTGATTTTTCATGTATTTTTTATGGATTGATGTTAGATGAGTTTGCAATCTTGAGATCACATGCCAAATGCAAAATTTTCATTTCAGTATATAGATCGTGTTCTCAGAATATTGTAGCCAAACGATTGCCACAATCTGATCGCTTAATCAACCTGATTGTCAAACAATTGCCACTATTTGATCGCATGATCAAGTTCAAATTTCACTTCCTCCTCATCATAAGTTTGTAACAACCCTTGATAACCATCAAAGCTCATCAGAAGGTCTTCACTTCACTCCCATCAAAGGTAAATATGCATCATGGATCACAACTATATAGAACTAGCTGTAAAATTGGAAGCTCTGATACCAAATCTGTTGTAAGATAATCCCAAAAGCCTCAAGTAGTTAACAAAGTAACAATGCAGAAGCAAAATATCAATTTGCACAACCAAGAATTGAACTTTAAAATCACAAATAGCAACAAAATTTTAAAAATCAGAGAATAGAGATATAGAAAAGGAATTAGGGAGGCTTAGAATTGAAAAGAAGAAGGACCCATAAGGGTAATTCTATAATTTTTTATAGAATCTCAAAATTACCAAAATACCCTTACAAATGCATCAAAATTTTATAAAATTTTACAAAGAGTTAGATAACCGTTTGAGCTCTCAGGATTTGGTACAACCCATTACTGAACGACCAAGGTCAACCCGACAACAGGGGCGGATACATCAGTGCTAAAAAGTGAAAAGCACCCCCCAAAAAGTATATATCACTTTTTTGACGCTGATCTGTCCGCCCCTGATGTTGGGCGGACCTTAGTCATTCAGTAAGTGTCGTACCAAATCTGAGGTGCTCTTAGAGGGATCCCCATACAAAATTTCATTGAATTCTAAGGTCTCTAAGTATATAAAATCTTTAAAACTCAAACTTGTAGGGATTCCTTAATCAAGAAAATAGGGAAAGTATGGATCTTGAATGGGTTCTTGGTGGTTCTTGACAGAAAACAGCAAAGGGAAAGAAGGTATAGGTCTGATTTCCAATTTAGATCCAACAAATCAATCAAGATCGATTCTTGAAGCTTCTTGATGATTCCTTAAATGAAAATAATAACAATAATGTATGAAATTCAAGAAATTAGTAAGATATATTGTCAAGAGACAAGAAAGAAAGATGGTTGTGAGTTGAGAGAGATGAAGAAAAGAAGAGAGAAAATACCTCTTACTCGTGGAAGAGAAGAAGAAAGGAGGAGAGAAATTGGGAAGCCCATGGCTACAACCCAATAAGAGAGATACCTTCCCACATGTGGAACTCAAACAATTCACTTTATTTCAAATTCCAAAAATTGATTACAACTTAATAACCCATTCTATTTATAAACTTGGACCACTAGACTCCTAAACCAAATAGGACTCCTACTTTTAATATTGCACCTATGACCTTAAACTTATCTCATATTACAAAGACTCTTGATTATCATGAATAATTTTTCTTTCTAAGGCCTGATTACAATTTAAACCCTAGAAGAAAGTTAGAAATAAGAAATATAAACCCTATGGAAACAACAACCCTAAAATAAAATAAAACCCAGAAAAATAACTCTAAAATAAACAAATTCTTCTGGAAATGACCTTAATTATAAAATAAAACCAATAAAAATAACCCTAAACACTCTAGCCACAAGCTCTCTTCCATTTGTCTTGAATCTGGCCCCCTTGTGTGAGTGTACATACATTAGTCTTTTAATATTGTCCGCATCAATTTTGGTGGACATAATATAACAATCTCTTGATTTCTTAAATGGTTACTTGGAACCGTCTTATAGAGTTTATATGAGGAAAAAGGAGAGTAATTTTTTGGGCTTTTGAATTGTGAGAACATTGGTCAAGGGATGCTAGTAAGGGAATGGAACTCTACAATTGGGCTTGAAAAGGAGGAAGTTTTTCTTGTCTATGTATGATACTATACTCTTGTAACTCTTTTGGTTTTGGGATATCTTGTCCCCTTTTGAAAACAATTGCATTATCTCATCAAAAAGAAAAATAATGTTTATTTTTTATTTTTGACTTTATACAGGAGATGATTCTTTTGTGAGAATCTTTTTTATAGAAAGATAGACGATCCACATGATCCATTAAAAAATGCAGAACAGTAGATTCATCGGGGTGGGGGATTTGAATCACAAACATACAGGGACCAAAGAGGCTTAAACACAAGAGCCTCCCAGCTCCCAAAACCATGACCCTGCTGGATCAACCTACATCCCAGAGAGAATCCCAATAACTCTCATCAAAATCTTGCCTAATAGAAAGACACTCAAACAAAAGACCATGCACCCTTGTACAAATCCTCTCCTTGATGTCGAAGTTCCTTCCAAATACCCCAACAAATGGCCACTGGAAGAAGACCTCAGACAGCTTTAGACCCTCCCCCCACTTTCGGGATCTGCCACTCGGAGATGAGACCTATGAAATTTTATGGGATGACCCATTGGATTCCCATGCAAGAACGGGAAAAAATTCCAGACATTACTGGTCAACAGGCAATTCCAGACTATCATGATATCTAAGTTTTCTTCTCTTTTTCTGTAATGATATCATGGACCATGCTATGTTGTATGAACACAAATATAGGCATCGGAATCTGACACGGATACAAGTTGGATTCAGCAATAAAAATTGGATTTGTTCGATTGGCAATATATTTAAATAGTGCAATAAAGTATTTTCATATAATAATGAGCTTTACATCGGAGTAAGCAATAAAATATCTTGTGTACTGTCTCATTTACCTATAGGCCCATTTGTTTTGATGTTAAACTTTGTTAGGATGTAAAATAAATTCCAGGTAAAATTTTGTGAGTCCAATCTATTTTCTAACTCTTGTTTAATATCTAGAAGGGCTTGCTTGCCTTGATCTACAGATCTTAACCTTCTTTGGCATTTCTTGGGGTGTCTTCTTGAACGGGTGTGAGAGGATAACCATTGGAGATGTCTCAGTGATAAAGAAAACCAGGTGCAAGCAACTTAAGCCCGATGTTGAATTATACATTTTACCTCCATTGAGCATAAAATTGAGGGGTCCACTATCAAAGTTGTTCTTCTCTTTTTGTTTTTAATTTAATTAATTAATTTTTGTTTATGTTCAAACAACAATCTGAAAACAAACTTCGCGATACAGCCTTTTTACATTGAAACAAACATGCCATAGAGAAAGGCATAAACAAATGTAACAATGCTACCTTTGCCTCTTAGAAAGTTTTTATTGGGAAAGATTGTACTCAGCGTTTGGTTGATCTTAATTTATGTTTTTTTTTTTTTTGGTAAGTGAAGAAAGATGAGAAAAAAGGAAATCCAGATACATCTTACCAGAATTTCTAGAGTTTCAACATCTGACATGTGTATGGCATGGCTACTTAATCCATTTTGAAGAGTCCATTGAACAGAGGATTAATATGAATGGTACTTTACTGTGTTTTGAGATACAATTTTTCCCACACAAGTATGGACCATGTTTGAATCCTTTTCCTTTATTTTTATTTTTTATTTTTAAGCATGAAGCTAAATAGTAGGTAGCAAATTGCTAATTGTTTTTGTAAAATCTAGGTAATTCTAGAACATCATTAGTTTTATTTATCTGTCAATGTAGTTTTTGTTCCATTTTCATCCCCTTCCGAAATGGAAATAATGTGTTTTGGTATGATCCACCATCTTCAATCCTCTATATGTTTCCCCTCAAAAGCAGCCTATTTACTTAATGCAGTGTAATCCTACCTTTTTAAAGTTTACTTAATTCTAGTGTGCAGTTCCGTCAACTTCTATTTCAGTTGCTTGCTAAATTATGTTCTTGACATTAATAACCAGTTACAAAGATCTGTTAGCTAAGGGCTGTATTTCTGAACTGTATCTCCATTTGCTCTTAATGATTATCTTTTGGGGTTCATATATTTCAAAACCCTTCAATATAGAATTTTAGTTCTCCCTCGGCCATGGTTGATGTTTGATTTCTGTGAACTTCTATTTCATTTGCTTGCTAAATTATGTTCTTGGCATTAATAAGCAGTTATACAGATCTATTAGCTAAGGGCCGTATTTCTGAATTGCATCTCCATTTGCTCTTAATGGTTATTGTTTGGGGTTCATATGTTTCAAAAATCTTCTATATAGAATTTTAGCTCTCCCTTGGCCATGGTTGATGTTTGATTCTGCAAATACACAACATGCACAGACTACGGGAGATGGTTCTGGAGAGTCTTGTATGGTCATTGTCATCCCTGGTAAACTCTAATTTTGGAAGGCACTTTTCAGATATCCGGAATATCATATGTGGCGAAGAGGGCTCTTTATGAAGTTTCCACCCTGTTGCATAAGAATCCACGTAAAGACATCCCACCTCCGAATTATCCTATATCAGCTGGCGGCCAAGGTTTTTATCCACCTGGTCCTCATATGTTACCACAAGGAAATCCAATGTGGCCTCACCAGAATTCTAGTGCCCATGGTGCACCACCAATGCCAAGGATGGGGGGATATGGAAATCAGTCATTTGGATTTGTGCAAGGTGGTTTCAATGGCGCTCCTGCTGTAAATGTGGGGGAAGCATCAGATGAGTTTTCTATAAAAATTTTATGCTCAGCTGAGAAAATTGGTGGAGTGATTGGCAAGGGGGGTACTAATGTTCAACAGTTGCAACAAGAGACAAGAGCAAACATTCAAGTTGATTACACAACACCTGAGGCAGATGAGCGTGCGGTTGTTGCCTCTTCATTAGAAGTAAATCTCTATCTCTTAACATCTGTATGACATAACTCTTTTTATTTATTAGTAAACACTTCTCGGATGGCCATCTTTCTCTTGATCAATTCTATTGGATCTTTTGGATATAAATGTCAGAACCCTTGTGAAATCATGATTATGAACATATTGGCAATGGCTTTCTATACTTTCAGGCTCTGTGGAACCCAAGATCACCAACTATTGAGGCCATTCTTCAGCTTCAAAACAAAACGAGTGAAATCTCAGAGAAAGGCATCATAACAACAAGGCTTCTTGTTCCATCAAATAAAATTGGCTGCCTCCTTGGACAGGGAGGTCATGTGATTACTGAAATGAGAAGACGAACACAAGCAGATATTCGTGTTGTCTCCAAGGATAGTAAGCCTAAGTGTGCATCTGCAGATGAAGAGCTTGTCCAGGTGATGTGGTTAGCGTCATACCTTATACGACATCATATTTCCATCAACCTATATTGACATTTTTGCTTTCCTCTAACTTTTACCTGCACTAGTGGTTGGTTTTTAGATTTGTGGTTCTGTTAGCCGATCTTAATTTTGATCATATAGATATCTGGAAATTTCGGTGTTGCTAAAGATGCCCTGTCAGAGATTGCATCAAGACTTAGAGTAAGAACTCTTCGAGGGACAAATCCTGCAGCTGAACCTGCTCCTGTAGGGCCATTCCCGGAATTTGGTCCTCCAGGAAGCTTCCCTGGAAGAGGACTGCCACAATCTGGTATGACAGGAGCTGGTAGCTCTGGTGGATATGAACATGTGCAGGTATCTTCTTTGTTTGAGTTTTGAATATAAATCTACTATATGATCTAAAGAGATAAGAATATGGTTACATGTGTAATCATTAGTTTGTTGATTATGAAGAATCTGATTCTAAAGAAATTTTGTGGATTTTATGTTTTCTACATACAATACAGATTACTGGCATCATTCAAATATGTGTCTAGAAAATCTGTTCCTAAAATTGATTATGCATCAAGTTGTTACGTAAATCTAGAAGGATGATTTTTCAACCTACAATTTCGACTTCGGTTAGTTTTTGATAGAGGAATATATGATATTTGACCCTTCCGTTATCATATCTACTTTAGGAATCTTTTAGTCATTTCTCGCATTCTCATGCAATTTATCAAACATGAGTTCTAGACATTCCTTCTTCTTGCCATCTCATCACCATGGACCTTTGACTGTAAAGTGAGAGTCCCCCTCATGCAATATGTAGGACCAAGAGCTTGGAACAGAGACTGGAGACTTGCCAACATTTATAAATAGAGTTTGGGATTTTTGTAAAGCAGGTGTTTTATCCTTTGTTATAAATTAGATAGTGCCAACAATCTTGCTGAACCATTTATCCAAAAAACAATATTGCTGAACCCCTTGCAGAGGAATGGTGTAGATAGAGATCCCCTACATGTAGCAGCTCTCTTCCTAGTCTTTGTTTTTCTAATTCTTTAACAAATTTTTTCTTATTAATAAAAAAACAAAAAGTATAATTTTGGGTGGGGAATTGGAAGAAGTTGGGGGTGGGGGTTAAGTAAGATGAGGTATTCATCCAACTGTCTAGCTGCCATTGTAGGTGCTCTAGGCCTGTGACTCTTGTCTTGTTGAAGAAGGTAAGCTAAACAAAAAAAAAGAAAAAGAAAAGGAAGATAAAAGGGACATAGACAAGAGATATCATTCAGTATATATATGTATGTATGTATGTATACTAGGGATACACGGAGGTGCTATTAACACTTCAGTGATAGATGTCTCTTATATAAAAATTTC
Organism: Platanus orientalis; assembly: GCA_025762735.1. Classification (NCBI taxonomy): domain Eukaryota; kingdom Viridiplantae; phylum Streptophyta; class Magnoliopsida; order Proteales; family Platanaceae; genus Platanus; species Platanus orientalis. The sequence continues at coordinate 6,069 of JAOXJP010135889.1, read as the reverse complement.
AAAAACATAATAATTATAATAAAAAGAGCATTTGTTTTTAAGAAATTTCTTAGGCTGCTATCCTTGAACACCCTCATAATTACAAGGATAGGGTGTCACATATTGGAAATTACAAGATACCCATGTATGTAACAATAATCTGCAATTACCACCTAGATATGAGTAAGACACTTAGTTTTGGGTGTTTGGTTATGAATTGTCATTGAAGGCTTGGGTTCTAGTTGATAGATGTAGGGAATATTGTAAAATATGAAGAGGAAAGAGTAAACATCGAATAAAAAAAGAAGTAGATACATATTGGAAAATAAAGAAGTAAACATTATCTTTTCCAGAAGTTTAATGTTAGAAAAGTGACTGCAAGTACTACACTTCAAGAGATGGATAGAATGAAAATAGGAAATCATAAATAAAACCTTTGTTACGTCTTTTTTGAAAGGTAATACAGATTATATTACAAAATGAGCAAAAATTTCGCTAGAGAGGTGAACAGTCTACAAGGAACACAACCCCAAAATTAAACCAAATAAAATAGAAAAAAACATACAAACCTTACCCTTCTCTCCGAAGGGAGAATCAACACTCCTCATCGAACTCATTTCTAATAGAACACCACTCCAAAAGGGTATTATGCATTACAATAGATATGTCCTCCTCACCACTACCCTTAATGTCAAAGATTCCTTTATTCTTTCCCTTAAAATGCACCAACACAACTTTGAGACTTCCTTTCATGTCTACTATCCACCATTTGTTGAAATTTTGATGAAAATTTGAAAATTTTGTATTCCCCTAGTATTTCATTTTGCCATCTCTAAACATAGGGAAATTTCGAGATGAAATTTAGGTAAATTTTCCTGAAATTTTGAACCATGTTGAAGATATCCTAACGGATTCCTTGAGCCATCGTAGAAAATAATCGTGTTGTCCACGAATTGGAGATTTGAAACTCTCAGATTCACATTACCCACCTAAAAGCCTTCATTCAAACCATTTTCCTTTGTTTGATAATCCTATTGAGAACTTCCATCACCATGATAAATAGGAACGGGGAGAAACCCCCCCTTCCCCCCCCCCCCTTATTTAAGACCCCCTAAAGCTCCTAAACCATGGATCAAAATATCGGGATCAAGACCAGCCTTTGGCGATCTCGATCCGATCCAAGATTGGATTGGGCGACCCTTCAATGGATCGGCTAGTCCAAGGATTGTTATGAGAAAAAAAAATTCAAAAAAAATCCGAAAAAATGGAAAATATGTATAACATTAGTTAAAGACTTCCTACTTTTTTTAAAATAAAAATATAGATATTTTTTAATTATGTTAGATATATAAAAGTCAAGAGAATTTGAATAGAATCATAAATAATCAACAAAAAATGCCAAATATAAACATGATTTGATATACTAGAGAATGTGAGATTGTGAAACATCACCATTGCCACCATGAATGTCGTGGTGGATCAAGCGAAGGATCGGAATCACAAGATTAATGGATGTTGTGATTGGAGTACTGTTGCTCAGCCTCATATGTTTGGTTCTGGCGGTGACTCAGACTCATAGTGATCAAAATTGAAGTTAAATATGAAGTCTCCAACTGAGTCCATTTGTTAGTGAGGAGACTCTTCACATATGGATGGTGGAATCTTCCCTCATGCAAATGGGAACTGAATCAACTGATCGTTAGGGGTTGGGGGTTCGACTAAGTTCGACTCTAACTATGTGTATTAGTGTCATGTGAAGAACTCCCACGCTTACGTCAATGACGTCGTTCGTGTACTCCCATATGTGATTGTGTAGCTAAGGCATCGCTCAGAAGATTCAAACACTAGCACTGCATTAGAAGAAGATGATCCCTTGTCCATTGACATTTGTTACACATATGATCTAAAGTACTGGTCATCGATCTCATACTCATAGTACCCATGGCCATTATCATACCCTCCACACTATGTTTACCCATTATAATGTTATTAGGTACGTGTGAGCACCTTAGACATGGACCTGTTGCCTCTCTCTAGGTTGACTACCATGGGATGTGTCCTGCATGGCGATATACCAATCATCGCACCGTATAAAATCGCAAGGGGTAGAAGAGCCAACTCCACCTCCACCTCACCCTCATCCATGCTAGTGGCATTAGTTGCATCGTGATCTCCATCATCAAAATAATTAGACTTTGCTCATCACTCTCCACTGTCGTTGTATGCTCCTAGACTACATCATCACTTGCATCCACTGCACCACCGACATTTGGTTCTAGATTTAAAAAGAATGTATGCATCTCCCTATAGCTCTCATTAGAATCCTAATGGTCTCCACCTTCAACCATGGTCGCCTGCTGTAGTCCTCTCTCAATCCAGTTTGTACTTTATCCATATGGTTGAGGTTGATGAGATTGTAGTAGTCAGCATCTTATTGTTTATCAAATAAATTTTGAACCTTCAAGCGCATATTGTAATGTATGTACACCAATTTATGTAAGTTCGACATCTTCATTCTATTTCTAAGCCTTAAATGTATTAATGAGAATGTGTTCTAATTTCTTTCACATCCAAAAGATGATGTTATCTGACTAAGGACTTAGAAGGCGATGTTTTTAAGACTATCCCCATACAAGTTCCACTACTCATTTGTAATAAAAAGGATTGAACATGTCAGATTTATATTAAAATTAATTCTTAATTGTAAACTTATATATTTATTGGTATACATACATGGTTAACAATTCCGCTTAGCAAACTTCAAGAGGTTTGACTTAATCCTTCCCCTGGACTTAAATTTTTTCAACTACAAACAATATTTAAATTTCTTTGTTAGATTCCAACTGAGAATAAACATATGAATATGTGACATGATATGATACCAATCAAAACTAACAAATTATTTACATCTCTCATTGCAACTTTTTGTTTAGCCACATCGGTCTCAATTATTTGTATTAACTTTTTTATTTTTTTAATTACATTTTCCATCATCCCCATTTCTTCATCACTATACTAAAACTACGGATCTAAAAAGTATGTTCTCAAATAAGATTACATAAAGTTAGTTGACATATAAACGATATATATACATCAATTTCTTATTTATCCTCATTCTTCTCAATTATTTGTATTACCCCTTTCATTTTTTGAATTATATCTGTCTTCATTCCCATTTCTTGATCACTATACTAAAACTGCAGATTCAAAAAGTATACTATCAAATAAGATTACAAGTTTGTTGACATGTAAACCAAATATATATATATATATATATATATATATATATATATATATATATATATATAGCAAGCAACTAATAGCAATTAAACAGTACCTACTACATATAAGTCATTGTGGAATTGCTTATTCAACCTTGTATTAAAAATCTTGATATAAGTTCTGTGATTACATATGGTCTCTATAGATCTCTTCGCTCTATCCATATCCTCGTAGATGTAAGGCATAGTGGGTTTCTTATCTTGGTCTGCAATCTTTAGTTACTTTATAAGAGGATCCATGACCCTATATACTTCATCAACTTTATTTCAAAATGATGCATCCAACACATTTTTGTATACTTATTTTATATTCAATTTCTTCTTCTTGTCTTTACCTCCGATAAAGTTTAGAAATATGCCGTCAATGAAACATCCATGGAGAGCATGCTTATGTATCTAGAGGCTCCCCAAAGCCCCGTGCTCTATGGAAAACCAGGTGACCCCTAGGCGTTGTAAGTCGTGGTCTTGTGTATAATTGTCCATCATATGATTCACTGTCTACACACTGTTATAAATGAGACTAGTTATCTTTCTATTTTTATCAATAGTCTTTTATATTCTTTAATTTACCAATATCCTTTAACATGAGGTTAATATTGTGCGTGGCACAAGGGATATTCTTTAATTTACCAATATCCTCTAACATTCACCACTTTATCTATTAGCTTGAATATGCATTCATTTGTTTTTGAATGGCTCGTGGTATCCACTGATTTGTAAAAGATCATGTTCCTATCACTATACACCATAAAATTTAGCAAAGACTTCCTTGTCTTTGTAGTTTAGTCGTCATATATGATGGCGCATCTATATCAAAGCCCATTATTCTTTATCCTGAATATAATCTTTCAGGTCATCTACTACTTTAGATAGATAAGTATTTGTCAGTTAATATGGGTTGGGGCCTTGTATCCTTAACCCTACCTCTACAATAGCATCACACATGGTTTGGATGTATGAGCTCTCTATAGTAAAGAATGGGATGCCAGAATGCACTATCCAAGTACATACTCCTTGCCCTAGCTCCTCTTCTCTATTCTTCTTGAATATATCTTTAATTCCTTTTTGTTTTGTTCCATCTTTTCTATACTCACCCTCGTTTGTCGATCGCCACCTAAATGTGGCTTTCTTCTTTTCATAGCATGCCTTCTCTATCTTTATCTCTATAGGTTCTCTCTAAGTTCCACTCCCCTAAAAGTGGGTTATGATGATCCCTCTCTAGGGTTATACTGAGAACCCAACTCTCCTATGTCAGTGGGAGGGTGAGAAACAGAGAATCTCCTCCTCACATTCTCAATTTGTGTGAACTTCCTACTCTCTTTCATTGTTGCCATCAATTGCTTTCTTCAATCTATCCATACCATAGGCTTTTTCTTTCTCAATATCATGTCGACTAGAGCCCCTAAGTTGTTCCTGCAATAACTTTGTCCATTTATTCTTTAGAACCTATTCTTTTTGAACCTCTTTCAAGTATGATTCCATATCTAACATCAATGTTTAGGTGCTTGCAAGCATCGTTTGACATCTCCCCTCAAGTTGGAAAAGTGATGCTTGAATCTACTTACCCCCCTCCCACATGATCTTATTGCACCAATTACACTTGTTTCTTTCATGTAGTTAATGCAACACAATGGCTAGCTGGTTCATTTTTTCTGTGCTTGATTTTGCTAAGTTGTTCCTGGTCGTGCTTGTATTTTCTTTCTCTTTTCTTCTTTTATAAAATTCATTATTTACCAAGAAAAAATGCAACACAATGTGACCAACCGATATCAAGCTGCTTTTCTTTCCTATTTGAACTTGAACCTGAATCCATTTCTATCCTCTAAACCTATAAAAGAATACAATAAAAGAAAGAACTAATAAATACCAATCAAATTTAAACAACATGCAACTATATAAAGAAATACATTGATACATTACATAACATTATACATACATTTAGTAATTTACATATTACATATTACATAAAAGTATAAAACTAATACATATTTTACAATTTACTTAACACTAATTAAAAAAGGAAAACATATACAATATACATAAATATATACCATTTAAATGAAAATATAAAATTTTGATTGATCATATATGAATACATCATATATAATACTTATCTATTTTTTTATATTTTTTAAATTATTTTAATTTTATACAAATATATTTGATCAAATAAGCTACAAAAATTAAACTATAGGATTGCATTTGGGTAACAAAAATAATGTATTATCAATTTCATGAAAACAAATAATTATATATAAAATATAAATATATTTAAAATTTTGGATTATTTAAAAAATAATTGTCTTTTGAAAATTTGATTTCAACCATAGGTCAGTAGGTTTTGATCCTATACCCATAGATCTATGATCTATTATATCATATGCATCACATATATTTATTTTAGAATTTTTAAAATTTTTGAAAAAATACTGATTTTTTACAAAGAATGGGTTTAATCCATGAACCACCACTTAAATCTTATTTTTTATGCAATAAATTAGTAGATCTAGCGTCTAAATGCATTGATCTATTGTTTTATTGTAAAAAAACGAAGAAAAACGGATTTAAGAATAAAAAATCATACATTTTTTTGTTTCGTGGAAAAACCCTAAATCTTCTCTTTCAAAAATACAAGTTTTTTATTCACAAAACTTGTAGAAATTAGTAAATGAGTGGGTTAGAAGGTGGAATCTAATTTTTTTTTTTTAGAGAAATTAACTATTAGATGAGCAAACATGAGCAAATGAGAAAAGGGAAGCTTTTGATGATGTTAATTGTCAGAATCACTTGATATTAGGTTGGACTGGGC
>JAOXJP010135869.1:0-13478 GCA_025762735.1 Platanus orientalis | reverse complement strand
ATCTAAAATTTAGGGGTATCTAGATTTTGGTCCTATCCCATGTTGTAATGAACCCATTTGATTCCATCTATTAACCCGAGTAAAAATTTGGGTGCTAACAAGGCCGAGGCTGTGAACACCGCTTGTTATACAAGCAATAGAGTGTTCTTAAGGCCAAGTACTTCAAAAACTCCATATAAGATATGAAATGGCAACAAGCAAAATGTGAAGTACTTTAGAATTTTTAGAATCACTTGCTATATCTTGAAAGATAGAGAGAACTTAGGCAAGTTTGATTCCAAAAGTGATGAAGGGATCTTCTTTAGCTATTCATCTAGAAGCAAGGCCTATAGGGTCTTTAACAAAAGGACCTCTAATATAGAAGAGTCTATCAACGTCATCATTAATGATCTACCAAGGACTCAAACCAACTAGGAAGAAGAAAAAGAAGAAAAGCCTCACAGTGAACCCAAACCAATTGAGAATGGAACTTCTCATGACTCTGGGAGTGAGTCAAAAGGGACAAACGATGAGGATGTAAGGTGTCCTAAGGAAAAGAGATTAATAAAGGGACACTTATTAAAGGACATAATTAGAGATCTAAATAAAGGTGTTAAAACTAGGAGAAAACTAGAAAATCTTATTAGTCATGTATGTTCTACATCAAAAGTTGAACTTAAGAAAGTCAAAGAAGCTCTAAATGATTCGGACTGGATCCTAACTATGCAAGAAGAGCTTAATCAATTTAAAAGGAATGATGTATAATACCTTGTTGAGAAACCTGAAGAAAAAAACATAATCGATATCAAATGGATCTTTATGAACAAGATGGATGAGCATGGAACTGTTATAAGAAACAAGGCATGCCTTATTGCTTAAGGTTATGCTCAAATTAAAGGAATTGACTTTGAAGAAACATTTGATGTAGTAACTAGACTTGAGTCAATTTGAATCTAATTGTCCATTACATGCCATTTAAAATTCAAATTATATCAAATGGATGTCAAAAGTGTTTTTCCAAATGAAATACTTCAAGAAGAAGTATATGTTAAGCAACATGAAGGATTCAAGGATCCTCATATGCCAAATCATGTATACAGGTTGAAGAAGGCAATATACGGGCTGAAACAAACTCCAAGAGCTTGGTATGATAGATTAACCAAGTTTCTAATGAATCATTAATTTGTTAGGGGGAGTGTTGATAAAACACTTTTCATCAAGAAAAATGATAGTCATATACTCATTGCCCAAATATATTTGGATGATATCATCTTTGGGTCAATGTGTAAGGAATTGACACATGTATTTGCCTATACGATGAAGTCTGAATTCAAAATGAGTATGGAAGGAGAATTGTGATTCTTCCCTGGGTTACAGATCAAGCAAACATTAAATTGAATATTTCTAAATCAATCCAAGTTAGCAAAGGATCTGGTATCCAATTTTGGAATTTCGGAGTCTAAACCATTGGACACTTATATTAGTACTAGTGAGAAAATAAAAAAGGATATTGATGGAGTTGACATTGATTCCATCGAATATAAGAGTATTATAGGGAGTTTGTTATATCTAACAGCAAGTAGATCTGACATTGTTTTTAGTGTAGGTGCTAGTGCGAGATATTAGGCAGCACCAAAGGAATCTCATTTGAAAGCAGCCAAAAAAATCATTTGATATGTCCATGGGAGAACTAACTTTGGGCTTTGGTATCTATACCACCCTAGTATTAGTTGGATTCTCAGATGTTGATTGGGAAAACAATGTTGACAATCGTAAAAGCACGAGTGGTGGATGCTTTTATGTAGGCAAATGCCAAGTCTCATGGCACAATCGTAAGAAAAAATTCATATCACTATCGATTGTTGAGGCATAATATATTGTTGCTGGAAGTGGATGCATACAACTGCTATGGATAAAGCAGATGCTTGAGGACTATGAGTTGCCACATACTATGATAAACTTGTTCGTTGACAGCTCAAATACTATCCAAATTTCTAAGAATCTGATGCAACACTCTAGAACGAAACATATAGATATTCGACACCATTTTATTCAGGACTTGGTTAAAGAAAAGACAATATCTCTAGAGTATGTTTTGACTGAGGATCAATTAGTAGATATCCTCATAAAGGCACTAGACTTGAAAAAATTTGAATATCTTCGTGGATCGATGGGAATGTGTTATATGTGAATACATTCATAAATTACCCTAAAAATAAGCTAGATATACTCATTAGGGGTAATGAGAGAGAAGCCAAGAAAAAACCATGGGAATCTAGGATTTTTCTAAAAAAGATTCTATTTTTGGATCGATCCAAGATTAATCCAAACTAGCAGAACCAACAAAATACGAATGGTTTTTTTATTTAAAAAGGGGGAAAAGCCTTAGTTTGATCCTAGAATGAACTAGGATCAAACCAAGGCCATTTTCCCTCTCCCCTCTCTACATTCTTGCCGGATTTTTGCATCTCCAAAGTTAAAACCATGTTGAAGCGTGATTTGGGAAAAGACCAAATGAGAGAAAAGGAGTAACCAAAGTGCCCCAAAACTTCTTCTTCCAACTACGAAGCTTTGAGAAATTACACAACCTTCCACAACTACACCTATATCTTCTCTTAGAAGAGAATCTTCATTGAGCGGGAGGTGAAGCAAACCACACTCCGCGACTTCACCTTAGGCACACAAATTCCCAACTACGGTTGGATGTAGCTAACCGTGATCAAAGGAAATGTGCAATAAGATGCAGTGAGAATATTCTATGCCAACATTCACTCTCACAACTACACTTAGTTGTCCTTCAAGATCGGGGTGTACGGGGTTCGGATGCTCATCAACTCAGACCAGATCTCAATTTTTTTGGATTTCTAGCCCCGCATATGATCCATTCGTCTTTCCCAATGTTGAGATTAACAAGGCGCACATTACGACATTGTTCAAGAGAGAGGGGGGCCTATGGTTCAGAAAGCTCCTCACCAGCAAGTGCGAGGTGTTACCAAGGTTTTTGAAATTCATCCTTGTTCACAACCCCCTCCTGACAACCCACAAGATGGACATGTCCAATGACATGGTCCACCTAGTAGCCAGCTTGATGGAGGAAAAGGCACTTGATGTTCTAGCCATCATGTGCTATGTGATGTTACAGGCGGCATCAGACCGAGGCTCTAAATGGGGTATGCCTTATGGGTTAATGATCACCTAGCTGATGGAGCAGTGTAGAGTCACCTTTCCATGAGATGCAGTGGTCCTTCCACAAGAACTTTCCATTGATTATGGCATAGTCCATTGGATGAAAGGAGGATTGAAGAGAAGAGTTGAGACATAGGCGGCTCAGACAGTTGGAGAGGCAGCTCAGCCTGTCCCAGCCCCTATTCTCATTCCTGAACCAGTAAAGGTTCCTCCACCAGCTTTGGAGATCACAACTACTGCCATCGCTACTCCAGCTCGTGCCCCTACAGCATCTACTTTAGCCCCAGCTCCAACTATTCCACCAGCACTCTCAGCATTGATCCAAGACATCCATGATGACCTCAAATGCATGTTTCTGTGCTTTGAGTGCTTAGGACAAAAGGTGGAGAAGATGGATGAGAGGCTTTTCCACATTGAGGGCATTGTCAATCCCTCACGGGCACCAGTTCCTTGAGTCATCCTAAACATCCTTGCCAGTGATGAGGTGGACGAGTTGACTGATGAGGATGCCTAGAGCTCCTTTAGTATTCAGTTTATTTTATGTATTTCCTTTATTTTATTTTTTGTAAACTTCTACTTGAACAGCTTTTGCAAAATTAATGGAAATACTACTTTTGTTATCTCTCTATTCATGTATTCCTCTTATACTATTCATGACTAATCATGCCTTTGGTTTCCATGACAAAAAGGGGGAGAAATTTCTAGTTTTATTAATGAAATGAATGTATAGGAAAGATAATGAACGTGGGGGGAGATAAGAAAGAAATTAGGAGAAGAAGTTGTTAAAGTTAGGAAGAGCAACTCAGTAAAGATTAATGGAATTGCAACTCAATAGAGATTAATGAAATTGATACATCATTAAGCTAAAAGGCATAAAAATGAATTACTTGTGTGTAATTCACATCACTTGCACAATGCTTATCTCATCTTTACTGCATATACATTTCATCATGATCATATCCAATCATATGCTTGTTTATGTGCACATTGTACTTTATCATTTGACTATATTAATCTTGGTTTGAGAAAGGTATATCATTTGTCAAAGGAGTTTTAGGATCTTAAAAGCTAAAGCATAATGCAAAAACCAAGCATATATCAAGGGGGAGAGCTAAAAGAACATCACTCAAAAGATATATGGCTACAATTCGTTCTTGGAGTAAATGTATTTATTTTTGATGTATTTCATTTATATATTTTAAGTTTTGTCATGGAATTCCCAAATGGGGAGATTGTTAATGTAAAATTTGTAAATTTCATTAACTATAAAATACAAGCATTGTATAGACTAGGACATGTAAGGAGTCGTTAGAGTTTAGAAGGTTCTTTGGTTCAATCTTCATGAAGAACTACCCCAAGCGTGAAGAACTGCCTCAAGCATGAAGAACTAACTTAAGGAGAGCCAACCAGGAACTTGAAAATCATTTCGAAGGATTCACACATTACTTTGAGCTCACAAAAGGTAAATTAGGTAAGGTGGCATGACCACAGTGAATCAAATGTCTATCAAAGGTTTTCAAAGGTCTATGGACCTTCCCGGACCTTAGAGGGATGATCCTAAAGTCTCTACAGCCTTTATAGGCACTATTGAAGCATTACAAAGACTTTGGATCAATCCAAAGTCCCAAGTTTGATCCAACTTATTTGGATCAATCCAAGAGTTCTCAGGTAGCAGTTTTCTAAGATCTATGCATTTGGATTGATCCAAAGTGCTAGAAACTCACAAACTATCATAAAAGCCTTCAAAATTTGAATCTAATCAATGAAAAACATGATTTGACCGTTAGGGATTGTTCTTATCCAATGGACACTATGTTTTTAATTCCATTTTAAATAAGGATAAGTGCGGAAGAGCAAACTATTGGTCTAGAATGACTTTGAATGTTTTTTTTGCTCAAACCATTAGTGTTTTTAAGAGATATTCTATTCTCCAACTTTGTACTCATCAATCCCTATACCTAGATAGGATTAAGACCAATCAAAGCCCCCTCTCTACTCTTGCTAAGGAAAATCTTCAAGAGGTGGTATTCAAGAGTTGTCCAAAGGGAAACTCGCATGGGAGTTTCCCATGGGATTCGATAGTCATATTTTACTCAAGAGGGACTAATCCTAAATTGTGGTAAATACTACATCAACCTTCAAAGAGGTAAGCATTGCTTGATAAAATTACTTTCATATACTTATGATTACTCCCATTGGAGACATCGGGAGATTTAAGCATTACCGTCGGAGACATCGGTAGTGTAGACCTAAGTACTTCATCGAAGGTGTAGACCATTCCCACTGGAGACACCCGGAATAAACCCAGCACTATCGCCAGAGACACCGATAGTGTAGACTTGGCACTTCCGTTGGAGACACCGGAAGTGTAGACCACACTCGTTGGAGACATCAAGTGTAGATTAGCATGCATTATAAGTAGTTAGGCTTTTATTTAATTGTGGCATTGCTTGTATTATTTCAATCTTAATAAAATTACATAGCTCGATTGTGAGCTTTTGAAAGTGGACGTAGGCCGTTGTGCTAAACCACTCTAAAATTCTCTGTGTTGTGTGCTTGTTGATTGTCTTGATAATTTGTATTTACTTTATCAATCAATTCATTTATAATTACACCATTCATTATAATTGTGCACATTAACACTTAAGATAAAAAAAACTTAACCAAATAATTGTAAGGAACTTATCAACCCTATTACCGCTCTGCTATAGGTAACATTATAGTGTATGACGGGGTCTCGTGGTCAATGATTCATTCATAAACAAGTAATTTACTAATCAAAAGACTTTTTTTTGCAAATAAATATTAAGATTAAGTAAACTAAGTGAAAGGGTGTTTAGAATTAATAAAGGAACTCGAAAAATTGAATTATCCTATTCACCTCCCCTTTAGGATCATTTCTAGACTTTTAGAGTTGATATTCTAAAGTCTTATAGTCCACTAGTCAGAGATCTATAGTTCATATTTCCTTAAGTCCATTTAATTAATCTTTAGTTTGATAATTCATAATCAAAATTCGATAATTACGGAAGCGATTCACAAAATCCAATAACCACATGTAATCAATAAACTGCAATGAAAATGTACCTAATATAACTCCAAAACAAATCTAAGCATCTATAGTCTAAATATCCACTTGAGTTCTAAAGTACTGAAAAGAATGGATGCCCTCTCATCCAAAATGCACATCAAGGGAAAATAAACATTCATCCAAATAATGTCCACATCAAAAGTTGGCTTAATGTATAGTTACTAACTAAATATGGAAAGCAAATGATAAGAGTTGGATGTTGCCACGACAAGCCTCTAAAGAATAAGGACCTATGAACATAGTCAATTTGAAAAACAAAATGGTTAAGTTAGTTCCAACTTGTAAGCAATCTAGCTAACTATAGACAATATAAAAACAAATCATAAATCCGAGTACTAGCATGTCCGAAGGTCAATATAGAATTAAACAAATGTCAAAATATTGATCATGATCATGCTAGTACAAATTGAACAATAATCAAATATTAACCTGAAGTCGAATGTCCAATATAAAGTTCTAAGTTTCAATATTGAAATCTTGACTTCACAATTTGAAGTTCAACGTTAAATATCAAATAAGAACCGATGTCCAAATAAATCATTTTATACGGAGATCAAAGCCTATGAATTCAATGATATATGTTAGTTTCAAAAGATTCAATGTTCAATGATTCAGAGTGTTTAGAGTTCAATGTTTCAAAAGATTAAAAGCTCACGTGGTTCAAAGTGTTCAGTGTTCAATATTCAAAGTGTTTAAAGTTCAATGTTAATAGTCCACATGGTTCACTATTTAAAGAGTCCAAAGTTTAATGTCCAAAGACATAATATAAAGTATTCATATGCTTAGGTCAACCCCATGGTTAAGGTCCTGAGTCTTATGCCTAACTCCACGAGAAAGGTCCTGTGTCTTCTATTTAGCCTTAGAAGAAGGGCCAAAAGATCTGTGAACCAAAAAGTATCTTTGAAGTATTTTCTCACACTTAACCTTATGAGTGGGCCCAAAATCTAAAGTCTAAATGTCACATTTAGCTTGGTGATGGGGCCCAAAGTGGTTAAAGTCCAAATGTCACACTTAAACCTGTGACGAGGCCCAAAGAGATCAAAGGTTCAAAGTCCAATATGGTTCGCATACATAAGTTCAAAGGTTTTCATTTAGACACATAGTGTCAGGTTTGGTTTCTTTTTAAAAAACTTTCATAACTTGGGTGCGGAGTGTTAAATACTAATCGTTATTCAAGTTTTACAGGAAGCCTTGAAGGATTGTCTCATTGAAATAAAAAATTGTATAGCGGATTGCAAAAACATATTCTCTACTATTCATTCTATTGTTTTCAATCATGTTAGCAGGCTTAAAAATAAAATAGTTGATAGATTAGCTAAGGATGGATGTCAAGAGCAAGCCAATGTTTGGACTAGTATACCACCACACTGGTTATACGAAGCCCTGACAAAGGACATTAGTTCATGTAACCGATCTTAAGATTAAAAAAGAATCTACATTTTACCCAAAATATATATATATATATATATATATATGCATGCCTGAGGTCTGCCCTACATCAGGTGGACACATTAGCGCTGAAAAGTGATAATCACCCTCAAAAAGTGTAAATCACTTTTCTGGTGCTGATGTGTCCACCCCTGATGCAGGGTGGACCTTGGGCAATTTTTAAGGGTTGCAGCAAATCCCAGCCGTGTTTCATATATTTGAAACTTTGAAACCATCAAATAATAAAATTTATGAGATGTGTTATTTTGGAATCCATAGCAACATGGATGCATTATTGGAGCATTGAAGAAAAAAAAACAAACAAAACAAAATCGGTAGAGGCTACCATTTGACAGCCGCAGTTATAACTGGGACTATAGCGTATGAAAGCCAGATAGCATAACCACTATAGAATTGTAGCTAACAGGATTTGACTCTTACCTCTGTCCTAATAAGACAATGCTGCAGCTACTTGAGGTTATATTAAGAATAAAAAAGAAAGGCATGGTAAATAAGGCTGCAAATCATGTTGGAATGGGCAAGGCTCAGGTCATCCCAAACTTGGCCCAAATTATTACAGGCAAGCCCATAGTTAGTCTGAACTCAAACTCAGCGGCGAGCATTAAATTCAACACGAGCCAGGCATATCGCAAAAGTATGTCCCTATCGCGAGGATATATGCCATCATGAAAGCGTACTCCTATATTGCGAAGATAAGCTATCGCAGTTCAATCAACTCGCAAGGGGAGAGTCGCGAAGAGACTAGCTTCATGGTTCAATCAACCCGCGAAGGAGCGCATAGCCAATCGACGGCCATCGCGGGTCAAGCTCACTGGCCAGACTAGTTCGCCGAAGTGATACGACGTCGCTGGAGAAGGTGGCGGAAAACCGGAACCCGAAAGTGCCAAAATCGCAAATCTCCACCAAATCTGGCCAAATTGGTCTCAAAATGACCACGTGAACAAAAGAAACTTCTGTATCCTAATAGAATTTGGACTTGAAGCCCTGTACTCACCAGAAAGTGAAGAAAATGAAGGGGAGGGTTTTAGACTTCAACAACCCAAAAGCTTATCGCAGATGATGGTTCCACGGATGAAATCTCTCAAGAGATAACACAATGATCGTATAATCAAAGGGAAGCTTTTCGTCGATTTGGATTTTGGATTTGAAGCCAAAAAGATGAAAGTTGTAGAGGAACAAATTCTCGGCAATGGCAGATGCTCGCAGACTTCAAAATTTTTTTTAAAAATAAATAAAGAGGAAGATGGAGATATTTATTCTCACAAGGGTAAAATAGATATTTCACATTACCGTTTGAAAACCTCACGCTAGAAAAGCAGGGGAAAAATGATATTTTCATGAAAACATTAAATGAGATATCATTTGGCGATAACAGTTCGGAAACCTCACCCATTGAAATAGAGTTAAAATCATCTACTACAGCTTAAAGAATGGTAAAGTCTGGCATCATCTACATTGCGGCATGTACTCCAAAAAAGTGCAAAAAATAAAATTTGATTGGTCATTTTTACTTTTTGATAGGTGATTTTCAATTTTTGGAATAGGTGTCACATTGTGGACGATGCCAGACATTACCACACTTCAAGCTGTAATAGATGATTTCGACTCATTGAAATGCCACATGATGATGTTTTCGAAGAGGTAACTTTTAGCACCTGAAAAATTAGAAGTTACAAAAATACCTTTATTGTGAATGATGAACAGTGCCTCGCGAGACAAAGGTATAGATAGTCCATAGCGATAACGTGTGACTCGCGAAGAGAAAATAGCTCACAAAGGACATGCGTCTCACAAAGGACATGCGTCTCACGAAGCAGGAACAGTGATGCACAATGCTTCGTAAAGAACCATCTTCACAAAGGGTGAGTAGTGCTTCATGAAGAACAGTATCATAAATGCAGATCCTGAGGAATCTAAAGGGATGGTTGTTTTAGACTCCAAAAGCTATCAAGAAGTAGTTACACTCATATGGGATTCTTTTAGATCTACTAAAACACAAAAATATGTAAATCTACCCAGCTAAGCGTTTTACTCTAATAAGATTCTATTGCATTTGTAAAACTCCCCAAATTAAGGGATTAGATAGAGTTCAATAAAAAATCTCATTTAAAGAATGATTTGTATAAACACATAAGGACTCTTAAACAATGAATAAAAAGTGGCAACATAAGAAGATCAAGCTAAAACCAAGGCAACAAAGATGCGGCAGCAAAACCAACTCAAATGTTTATATAAACCCAAGGATTCACACATCCCAAAGGGGGGAGAGATAGACGTTCAAGAGATTTTGATCAATAAAGAAAAGCTTTTATTGATAAAGGATTGGGATACAAGTTTTTGGGCTGCTTTCCATTTAGCATACTACATACAACTAGAGCAGTTCCTCTTCTTAACTCTCACAAAGTTTTCAACACTTTCCTTACAAGGTTAATACTTTAAGTTTAGCTTCAATATTCTTCAAGTTAGCATGTCCATTACACCTCTGCAAAGCGTGATGAAGAAGATCCAAGCCAATTGATTCAAAATCAATACCTAGCTAGATAATGTTCAGAAAGCTATAAAGAGAAGAGAAAGAGACTCATGTATTTTTGTACCCATATTATATTCTTAATAAAGCTCCATATTTATGTTTTATACAAACTTGTTATACAAGACGTGCAACAACTAGGAAATTAGAGGTTTTCTATTAACAGGTGTAATTAACAAGTCTTTTCCAAGAGATTTAGAGTGAAAGTCCTTACACATAAAATAATAAACCAACCCTTAAAAGGTTAAAAATTTAAACACTTCAAGTTTTAAATGTTTCATAGAGAATCATATGAAATTTGGTGTTATAAAGTCCAATTATTTAAGGTCACCCATATGTAACCTAATGTGTAAATAATAAATGAAGCAACTCAACAAGCATTGGTATGAAATTCTCTATATATATAAAAAAAAAAATACTTATATAGCTAGTTGTATATATTTCATTATTTATGTAGTTTTGATGCTTATGGTATAATTACTATTTTAATGCAGATGACATTTAGGAGTCTTAATATTCAAATGGTTAAGGGATTCCTTGCAAATTACTGAAGATAAAATATTTGGAGAGATATTTGGACTCAAGTGTCATGGACAAGTTCATGGTTATGGGGATAGTGTCACTCCTACAGAATTATGGTGTTCCTCCTTATCTACTATTCACGACTTTAAACAACAATTAAAAGAATTTGAGCAAAAATCCAAGGAGTCTAATGCTAAGTAGATTCCTTAGAGACACAAGTAAATCGATTGAGAATTTGCTAGCACAACAAGCCAGTCAAATAACAACAAGCTAGTCATTTTGATGTTTTGGTAGAATAGTTGACGAGCCAACTGCCTTGACCCTTAGCCCAATTTGATAATTCTAGCTAAAATCTCTAGCAAGTGAGTTTGTTAATCACTTAGCACTCAAAAACTCAATTTTATATTTCAGGTTATATAGTTCACATACTATTCATACACTAGGAATCACCTTTTATTTTGAGTCTTTCTCGCTAAATTTAAATTTAAAGCCATCTACTATGCTTCCATTTTATCGTAGGTTATTTCATCTTTATTGCAAGTACTGAAGGCAAGTAAACAAACATACTTGATAACATATGCAACGGTTATTTTGTTTTAAAAATATTATATACTTGATGACAACAGTTATTATTATTATTATTATTTTGGTATTTGGTATATATATTCACCTGTTTGTTTTGGGGTATTTGATATATAAGTTCAGTACTGTACAATTATGTTTTCATTTATATTTTAAATCAGGTTATGATATTCTTGAGGATGTGAAATAGGAAACTAATTTTTTTTATATATAAAAAAATCAAATCCTTATTTAGACGGTCAATGGCCATAGGAACATATAACAAAACACTTTTTTCGATGGTCAAAAAACTATTGAAACATATAGCATTACCACCTTTTTCAATGGTGCCACTTGGCATTGGAAAAAAACTTATTTTAGCAGATAGTGCCCGTTGGCACATGTATATTCTTGTGTATATGTTTTGGCATATATGTTTCAACCAGTATTTAAAAATTCAGATTGGCTTGGTGACTTGGAGGTTTGCCTATTCGAGTTATCCGGGTAACTCTATCCTGGTTACCAACTGGTCAGCATAAAATAAATAAAATTTTAATAAAATTGAAAAAATATATAAATATTAAAAAAATAATGAAAAAAATATATGAAACACCACTTTTTATATGAGGTAATTTTTATTAACAAAAAACAATTGATTTTTCTTTTGAAAAGATAAAAAGTGATTGATTTGACAGCACAAAGACCAAGTCGCTGCATAGTTGTGTTGCCTTCAAGTTTTATTCAATAAAAACATCTCTAAGGTGAATCGCAGAACGAACCAGAGGTATGGTCCTCTCTCTCCCTCTCTAGTACGATGCTTTCTTCTTTCTCTTTCCTTCTTTTAATCTCTCTTCCTCTGCTTTTTCTCTCTTCTTCCCCAATCATTCTTCCGCTTCTCTCTCTCTCTCTCTCTCTCTCCCCTCTTCTTCCCTAATCTCTCTTCCTCTATTTTCCCTTATTTCATTCATGCCAAAAAACAATGTTTCTCTTGTTGATTTTTAACAATAAACAACTCACATACAAAGGTTTATTTGGATTTATAGTTAGGTTTAGAATTTGGGTTTTTTCTTAACAATGGTACATTGAGTTTATCTAGATTTACGACTATCCATCAAAAAAAAAAAAAAGGATTTACATCTAGGTTTAGAGCTAGGGTTTATTCTTGAACAACTAAGGATCTAATGGTGTAAAAACGAGTTACTCGCCGATTTTCTACAAAACTTGTCCGAGTTACTCGGAAAACTTGGCCGAGTTAACGGATGACTAGGTTGCTAATGTCATCCAAGTTATAACAATGAGTTAACCAGGAACTTAGCCGAGTCCAGTAACTCGGCCGAGTTTTTCTAATCACCAGCGATTTTTTAAACACTGGTTTCAACAATCAATATTCGTTGGAATAGGTGTATTATTCTCCACACTTTGTAAGTAAATGTTTTGATGATCTTTTAATTATATATCGACAGTAAGGTTGTCGATAAATGTTAAAAACATTTTTTATGAGTTTTTTGGACAGTGTTTTTGTCAATGATTCTCGACCGCCTTCCTAAGATCGAAAATACTTTTTTCGACAGTTCGGATTACTTATATCAACAGTTCTAACCTTCGAAAAATGCCAACTTTCCTTTAGCCTTCAAGTACACACGTGATTGTTGTTGGAGATATAAATCCAGCTAAAAGAAGGTCTCATCATAATCCAAAATCGGAAAGGAATTACAAACAGTTCTCCATCTGTTCGACATGATGGCCATTCAAGTAACATCCCTTGTTGGTAGTGAAGAGAGGATATGGTGTAAAATCTCTTCTGGCAACTCGCTGATCCAATCATTTAAGACATTGATTCCTTCTTCCGCCTGTTCTTTTGTTTCTCCACCATCACCTTCTTCAAATCTTCTTTCTTGGTCTCCATAGCTCATCATTGCCACCGTTATTGCTATTGAAACACTACCTTTAGGATTAATGTAGGTTATAATCACAGTTTCCTTGTTCGAATAGAAGACGTATGACGCAGCGGAATGGCAAGGAGAAGAACACGTCGTCTCCTTTGTTGGAAAAAACCCTAAACTTCACCAAGAAAGAGAAACTCGTCCTAAAACTTTTATTAATCAAAAAACTGAACTGCCTTGAAGGCTACAATGGTTTAAATAGAGAAAAGAAACCCTAATT
>JAOXJP010135847.1:0-13478 GCA_025762735.1 Platanus orientalis | reverse complement strand
AAAGTTCTGCCCTTTAATAACTGTTATACTGACCTTATACCATCACATGACCCGAGACAAAATTTGGGTGCTTACAGACTTATTTCTATTTTTTTACAAGTTTATTGGTAGCAGCAAAGTTGCTAAAAATGACTCAAAGTTGGAGATTATTTAGAGAGCTTTTAGAGGGTGTTTTTGAGGTTTATTTATGAATAAGAGAGATTTTAGGAGAGAATAGAGAACATTTAGAAGGTAGATTTAATGTGTGAGAGAGGATAGAGGAGAGTAAGTAGATTTTTTGGAAAGTAATGGATCCACATGGAATTCTGAAGAAAATGAAAGAGACACTTTTGCATGAGAGAAAAGGAGCTTCAGGGTGTTTTTGAGAAAATTCAAGAACAAAATTTTATATAGAGTGTCCATGTGGATGAGGGAGAATAGGGGCATGAGGCTATTGTTTATCTATATATATATATATATATATATCAGATTAGATTCCACTTCCCTCCCCCGAGGAAAAGAAGGATTCCAAAGTATGATTTCTACACGAGTATACCGGCATGGTTGTGGATCTGAGAGTGCTTCATCAAAACCCATAAAAGAAAAGGTTTGAAATAGTGCAAACTCATGGTCCTCAAAAGGCTATTGACTTGGGAAAATTTTATATTTTGGAGTTTGTTTCCTTGATAATTGACAGAATAGAGTGAAGTTCTTTGGCCTTAATTATCTACACAATGTATCCAGGAGAGAAAAAATTCTAACTTAGCAAGTTTTATATATTGTGTATAATCTAGTTGTAAAGCTTCATCGAATTCTATTTATTGTCATTGTGGAAACAGCCTTGATATACCATTTGGTGGGATTTAGGCTTAAATTACTCACAATCAATGTACTAAACAATTTAGCAACAAATAAATCAATGGACACATACAAAAGACAAGGATAATCTTTTTTGTTCCTAAACCCAAGAGCTTAATCGATTTTTTAGAACATTATGTAATTTTTCCAAAAAAACTCTACACCCCCAAATACTTGGAAAGGGACACTTATTCATGGGATGCAGCCCTCTAAGGAAAATCTTAATAGTATATAAAAAAAAGAGGAGATTATCTTGGATGACTGGTTAAAAAAATAAAAGTGTTGTGCGCCTAAAAATCTAGAATGGATTAGCTAAAATGTAGTGACATAAATTCAAAATCTTTCCACATGACTACTCTTACTAGAAGAGATAAGAATAAAATTGTGTCCATAAAGATGAATCAGGTAATTGGATCAAAGGACATAAGTACCTTGATAAAGTTGGCAATAGTTTTTTCAAAAATTTATTTACCATTTCTACTCCTCTTGAAGAAGATATCAAAAAAGTATTGGATAAATGTTACAATCTTCTTCCAAAGAATTCTCTAAATATTCTTGAAGCCCCTTTCTCTCTTAAGAAAATCAAGAAAATAACATTTCAAATGGGAAAAATGAAAGCTCCTGGACCTGAAGGTTTTCAAGTAGGGTTTTACTATGAATATTGGGATATTATTAGGGATGATATGAATAAAGCTGTCTTGGACCTTTTCAACAAAGGAGAACCCTTAAACTCCATTAATCAAAATTTTATTGCCTCTATTCCTAAGGTAAAGGTCCTAGAATCTATTGACCAATTCAGTCCTATTAACCTATGCAATGTCATGTATAAAATAATATCCAAAAACATGACTGATAGGTTGAAAGGTGTTTTTCTGGACATTATTCCCCCCATCAAAGTGTTTTTTTTTATCAAAGGTAGGAAAATCATTAACAACATTTTAATAGCCCATGAGATGAACAAATTCTTGAAAAAAGATAGATTGCTTAGACATCATATTGCTATTAAAATTGACATGAGTAAGGCCTATGACAGAGTAGAATGGAACATGATTAAAAGCATGATGAAAAAAGTGGGTTTCACTGAAAATGGGTGAAGCGGATTAGTGATTCTATGGATTCAGTTTCTTACAAAGTCCTTATGAAGGGTTCTCTAGGAGCTCAATTTTTACCCTTTAGAGGTTTGAGGCAAGGAGACCCCCTCTATCCTTTTCTTTTTCTTCTTTGCTTTGAAGGCTTATCTGACCTCTTCATGGCAAAAGATAGAAACGAAAAGATCTCAAGGATTAAAATTAAGCAATCTAATTCAATTATATCTCATATTTTGTTTGTCGATGATTGCTACATTTTTTATAAAGTTGATTATAAAGAGATTGAAGTATAAAGTTATGCCTTAGCACATACAATAAAGCTTTGGGTCAAGCCATCAATTATGAGAAATCTGAAATCATTTTTAGCTCTAATTAATACCTAGAGAGCTTTTAAAAGAATTATCCAAAACTCCCTTGGTATAAAATAGGCTAGGGATTTAGGAAAATACTTGTGTCTACATTCCTCCATTAGAGAAAACAAGATCTCTCTCTTTTCCTATATTAAGGAAAGATCAAGAAATCAAATCCAATGTTAGAAGGGAAAATTTCTTTATCAGGTTGGGAAAGAAGTCCTCAAATCTGTAACTTTTGCAATTCCCTCCTATGCCATACCCTACTTCCTCCTTCCATAAGCCATTTAGAAATATATAAACAAGGAACAAAGGAAGTTTTGGTGGGGTAATGGGCAGAAAAATCAATTGGGTTAGTTGGGAAAAAATTAGAAAAGAAAAAGAGATGGGGATTTAGGCTTTAGAGATCTTCAACACATCAATATTTCCCTATTGGCTAAACAAGCCTAGAGGATCCCCCATAATCATGAGGCTTTTTGGATTAGATTGCTCAAATCCATTTATTTCCCAAAACACTCTTTCCTTGATTGTAAACTAATTAATAATTTCTCTTAGGTTTTGAAGAGTATTATGAGAGGTAGAGACCTCTTGGCAAAAGATATCTTCTAGTCTATGGGAAATAATCAAGATATTAAAATTTGGAAGGATTCTTGGATTCCCTCTCTCCTAAACTATAGGCTCACCCCAATTCCCAATACCCCTCAACCAACTTAAAAATGTCCCATCTAATTGCTCATTCCAATAATTGGAATCTATTTAGCATCATCAATTTCATTTCCCATGAAGAAGCAAACAAAATCCTCCAAGTTCTCATTCCCATCATGAAGTCCCGAGATAAGTTAATTTGGATTTTAGATAAGAAAGGAAACTTTATTGTCAAATCAATTTATTTGGTTTCTATATATTTCAAATCAATCCTCAGACCAACCCCCTTCAAACCCAAACCCTCAGTCTCATTCTGCCTTCCCTTGGAACAAAATTTGGGGATTAGATATTCCCCCCAAAGATTAAACATATGGCATGTTTGTAAAGAGGCATTACCTATCAATGAAAAGCTTATTAGGAGAAATATTTCTACAGATCCCTTATGCCCTTTATGTAAAGAGGCTAGTGAATCCACCATACACTATCTTATGAAGTGTAGTTATATTGCCCCAGTTTGGTTTGATTCCCCCTCATCCTTTTATTTACATTTTTTCCTTGGAACATATAGAAATATTGTCATCTTTGGAAATGTTGGTTTTGGTTTCTTTAATGTTTGCTTTGCTTCCTTCAGAACGCTTGATAAAGTGAATTATAAGAACCAACTCTTTTTTTATGCAGGCCAAGGAATGTAACATTCAAAAATATTGGATCCCCCTGACTAAAGGATGGATAAAGATAAACTTTTATGGGGCCTTTTGCAATGCGACAAACTATGCGGGTCTAGACATGATTGTTCATAAAACCAGGTGTGACTTCCTTTCATCAAAGGAGGTTTTGTGACCTAAGACTTTAGCTCTTCTACCGTTGATTGCATGGTGGCAAATTTGGCTCTCTTAACAACCCATCCTTTGAGCTTAAGAGGGTGACCCTATGGATGTCTTCTCCCTTCTATTAGATTTTTCCTTGACTCCTCCCTAGGTTTTGAATTCCTTAATTATGGATTGTAGATCTTTGTTTAACTCTCTTGATAGGGTGGAGTGTATTCATGTGAAATGTACTGGTAATGATGTTGTCCATTTATTGGAAAAATTGGTTTTCTAGGTGGTGGGCCTCTCTCCTATGTTAGTTCTCTGCCATGCTGGTTGGAGAATGCCCTGGACTTGGTTCACTTTCATATGTAGGTTCAGCTTAATGGGTGAACTATTACTTATCCCAAAACAAAAACAAAAAAAGAAAAAACAACTCCATGTTGTTTTGTTTCATGGTAACCTTGAAGATATCATGTTGTAATAAGCTCCACTTTTATATCTACCAAGAAACGAAACCTGTGACATTTGGCTTACATTCCTATTATCAATTTGAAGATAACCCCGCGTCTATCCCCTTTAATGAACTATCTACCACCTAGTCTTGGAACACACACCACTATAACTTGAATAAATTAATCTATCTACTACCATCGCCAATAATCATTAGCCTTGAAAAACCATTTACTACACAAACCATTGAATCAATTTGATCTTGACTCCTAAATCGGTCATAAAATAGCTAATTCACTTGTGTAGTTACCCACAATAAACTCACCTAGTCAGTTGTAGATAGGGTCTCAATCCATCATTTCCAATTGCGAAAACTAGCTTACCATTATGTCACCTGGAAACATGTAACACTTGTTTCCATCCTAACTATGAAAGAAATCATACATAAATGTTTATTACTTTATGCATCCTTTTTCTAGCTTCCTATCGAGGTTAAAGGAATACCATTAATCATCAAAGTCTTTATTAGATTACATACACCCTCACAATTCTCTCCTTTCATCAAAAGCTTAAAAGCCATGGGTGATTTTCATACCTCACCTACATATGAATACTTGTAACCCATAGAGTCCAACTAGCCTAGAGGTATTAGATTCCTTCACATTATTGAGATATATGTTAATTATTAGAAGCACAAATCACTCTATCAAATATCTTAATCTTCACTATCCCAACAGCGGTGATGTCATAAATGTTCTCATCACTCAAGTAGTCAACATATATTTTCTTATCTTAGAACAAATCAAAATATTCTTTCCAAGAGCATATATAAATAAGACATTTTGAATCTAATAGATCATAGTTTTGAGAATTGGACCGGCCATCGAACCAGTAAGGTGAACGGTTTAGGTCTAACCAGGTTTGACCATCAGTTTGCATGGTCCAACCATGGTTTGAGAAAACATAGTAAAATTTAATAAAACCTCAAAGGCATGGATTTATAGGGTTAATATTGTGAAAATCATTTTCAAAAAACTCAGCTAATGTTCTGTGATGAAAAAGTCTATGTAGTGTCTATGGTGAATTATAAGCTGATATGTGTTGGGTTGGGGTGTAAAATCATCCACAAAATGTGTAGTTGAAAAGGTAGGTGCTCAAAAAGAGACACCAAATTCAAAAACACATTGTGTGTCAATCAATGGCATGCCTACAAAGGTCCATGTCAACATAGACAATCATTCTTAAAAAAATAAAATAAAATAAGAGGATCACATGCTAGTCTTTGTGTCTAGGACCATGGGGGAGTAGACGATATTGGGAGTATAATATTTTCTCCTAGTAAAGTGTGGCATCATCTACAATATGACACATACCCCAAAAAAGTGAATCTTGTCTTTTACTTTACCTTTTTTTCATTAACCTTTTGAAGTGGAACTAGAAAGGAGAAGAATATAATTTAGATCATGTTTGGTTTGCTTATGATCTGTCCACAATTTTAGTTCAACATTTAGCATAAAAAGATACGCACAACCTATGCATAACCATTTTTTTTATGCCAAATTGTGCACTTTGGTTGTGCACAGGTCATAAGTAGATAGGACAAGATCCTTTCCCAGAAGGATATGCTACAGCCAGTTGTGTGTTCCCCATGTCCCCATATGCAAAAGGTGAGATGTATAGGGTTAAACTTGTAAGAACAATTTTCAAATGAAAAACCATGCAGCCAAGAAATTGGTGTTTATAGGATTTGAGATGTCATGAGTGAGATCTTCCTAGTTTTTAATGGAGATGCCAATCAAATCTAGAAGTTAAATCCATTGCATTCGTGGTTCCCTTTCCCTCTCCCAAATCCCCGCTCTCTTTCCCCTGGGTTTTGAGGAGCCATGTGTGAGCTCTTCATGATTTCCATGAAGATGCCTATCAAACAGGAAGTTAACCCTTTCATTTGTGGTGTCACCTTTCTCCTCTCTGAGATCCGTGCTTAGGGGTGGGATTTAGTTTGTTTGTGTGGGGTATTTTCTCTCTTTCCTCCCTCTCCTTGTTTGTTTGTTTTTTATTTTTGCTTTCTTTTCTCCCGGTTGGCGTCTAGATTTGCCCCTATTGTTGGTCATGGCTAAAGAGGGGGACAACATGGAGGTAGTGGATTTGTTTGAGCTCAAACAAGCAAATGAAAAGACGGAGAGGAACTTTTGTTCTAACTTCAGGCGTCTTGTAATGTCACCCAACGCGACACCAGGGAAAGGCATTGTAAGGATGGACCTAATGGGAAGTGGTCCTTATCCGTTCTTGTTAAACCACTTATGGGGCACCCCCACAACAGTGAGCTATTCATTAAGCTCCTTTCTAAAGCTTGGTCTTGGTCCAAGCCGGCTGACATTTTCCCTATGGAAAATGAGTGTTACAGAGTGATTTTTTATTGTGCTAAAGACTACTGCAAAATATGGACAGATGGTCCATAGAACTTTAAGAAGAACACCATTGTTCTAGCCTCATGGACCCCAGGCACAAGCCCAAAGATGGTTGGCTTTCTTAAAGTGGAATTCTGGACTCGATTCTAGGGTGTGCCTTAGGACCACTTCATAGATGTTGTGGCTAAAGTTCTCGCCAAAAGAATGGGAAGTTTCAAGATGGTGGACCATAGTGGACAGGGTTTCTTCGTGTGAGGATCGGTATTGATATTACAAAGCTGTTGATTCGGGCTTTCAAGCTGAAATGTGAAGACGATGTGATCTATCGAGTAACAATTAAGTACGAAAGATTGGGCAATTACTGTTATTACTGTGGAAAGTTGGATCATGAGGACTTTGAATGCGACTTAAAGTTTGATGATAAGTGCAAGGGAAAATCTATGGAATTAATTCAACAAATAAGAGACTTGGCTATTGGCCTCCGCACTAACTCACCAAAATGATTGCCCTCTGAGAACGGTCTGCGTTTCTCAGCTCCACATCATTTCTTCAAGCAACCAAAATCTGTGCCCAGAGCTCAGGCTAGTTCTTTAGAAGATGAACGAGTTAACTCACCCATGAGGAAAATCACATCGAGTCATGTTTGTACCTTGGTGGGTGAGTTCGAAGAGGTTGCTAAGGGTAGCAATAGTAAGGAACCAACGGTCAAAATTTTTCACGGCATGAGTACGATGAAACCTTTGCTTGTCAAGCCAGTTTACAATCAAACTTCCCATGATGTGAAGGAAGGTCCATATTTTCCGCAGTCACCCCCATCACACTTTGGCCAGTCATACACACTACCTTTGGTCTCATCCTCTAAGATTAGTGTTGTTAGCCAGCTGGAGGAGATGGGAAGCAACAATCCTCTAGGTACCCTGGGTTATAGGCTTAGTTCAAGGGAGTTCGGGAGCACGCCCCCTACATTTTTTCAACTTTCCATGTGTGCTTGGTACAACATGTATAATTTCCTTTCCAAATACGGGACCCAAGATTTGTTCTCCTCTCTTGACGTCTCCAACTATGCAACCTCTTTCAAAGGAAAATTGTGGAGTCAAACCCTTTCTTTTGGAGGACAAAAGTGAGTCAACCCCAAAATATGGTCTTGGTAAATAGAAAGCAAAAAAGAAAGCTTGGGTTAGGCTCCTCACCAATCCTTGGTCTAAACCAGGGCCCATCTAATTGGGACAAACCGGTGACCACTATTAGCTCCACTCCTGAACCAACCCAACCTCTAGGTGTCTCATCCCCTACCCATACCTTGAAAAGAGCCTTTGATATTAATGATGTTCCTTTTGTGCATGAACCTGTGCAAAAAAAGGCTTTCATGTAGGGCATCAAGGGCGAGATCTTAGGCATTGTGGAGGATTAAACTAGTAAGGGAGGAGTGGTATCCATTGATGATGACCAAGGGGGTAGTCCTTCTCCTTTTTCCCTTTCCTCTTCAGTTATAAAAAGATCTTTGTCCATGACAGAGGAATCATATTGTGGAGCCCCACTCATGAAAAAATCCTGTGGGAAAGGAGGTGGGGGTGATGTTCTTCATGCTGTGGGAAGGAACTCCGCTAACTTGGATGAAGCTCTTTCTTCTGAGATGGTCAATGGGAAGAATTTGAAGAAACGAACCAAAAATTATAAAATCCCTATGGTGAAGCCAAACAAAGCTCTCTGTATCCACTTGGCTATATCCTAAATTTTACTTTTCAAAGTAATTTTTATCTAAAGGTACTAACTTTTCTTTCTTTTTTAAAATGTCCATTTTGAAATCTTCATGGTATTTCTATAGGATTATCCTCCTTTTATGAAATAGATGTTCAAGCAACCATAGGAAAAAATTATGAAACCTAATTAATTTCCCTTAGATTATTGATAACATTCTAGTAAAATTTTTAAGTGGATGTGATGTATGTTTTAATGCTATATTACCTCAAGTCAGGAGGAGCAGTTGGGTAAATCATATTTGGGCTCCCTCAGGCTTTCTTATGACTCTACCTAGCCCCATAAAAATTCCTTAACCTGTGTTCCAGTCTTTTGATTATATCCCCTTAATTATCTCTACTAGTCTAGGACCCTCCTGTGTGTGTGGAGGAATCCTCCCTTTCCTTTGGAGGCTTCTATGGTGTGCTCAAGTTATCTATTTCCCTCTGGGATCAAGTCATTTAGTGAGCATAGATCGTTATGGAACACTGACCTTTCCAAAGTATAATTTTGCAGATCCTCCTCAAGGGTGTAAAAAGTTCATCAATGAGCATGATCCCTTAGAAGTGTACTTTCCAATAAAGTGGTTGGTGTTTTGTGTAGGGTTTTTTCATGCTTTACAATCCCCTTTCAAAGGCAGGGTCATAGTTTTGTCCTGCTAGTCCTTTTGTATGGTTGTACTCCCCTTTCATCCAAAATATCTATATGAGTTCCGGTGTCTGTCCTTGAACAGCACCTCGGTAATTCATGAAAATCTCTTTTTGGAACTGTTAGGGAATTGGGAAATCCTTAATAGCTAAAGCACTTCAGGCTATGTTATAGTCCAAAAACCCGCAAATTGTTTTCTTATCAGAAACAAAGTATCAAGATAATGCTTTTTGGAAGAAATCTGGGTTAAAAATTTTGGAATCTAAAAGTTGTGGATTCAGTTCGTCTTTCTGGTGGCCTAGTGTTGCTTTGGAGAAAGGAGATTGATGTTAGAGTGTCTGATCGTAACCCCAAATTTATTACTGCTAAAATTCATGACAAAGAGACAAATGCCTTTTGGAGGGCCATTTTTTTTTATGGTGAGCCTGCTAGGGACCTTAGACTGATTTTCTATAATCTGATTATTGATTAAGTGGCTAATACGGTCGGGCCTATCATTTGCATTGGTGATTAGAGCTATATCTAGGATTGTAATGATAAAGTAAGGGGGATTCGTATTCTGAATAGTAGTATTAGAAAGGCCTATAGGATCCTTGATGACTGTCACCTAATGGACATGGGGCACCATGGTCCTCACTTTACTTGGGTCAACAAACAAGGTGGGTCTAAACACATTAAGGAGAGATTGGATTAGGCCGCTATAAATGATGTTTGGAAATCCCTTTTTCCAAAGGCTGCTTTAGAAAACTATGTTATCCATGGTTCAAACCATAATTTCCTTGTTTTAGACACTTCCCCCTGCTTTTCTTTCCATCCTAGACCCTTTAGATTTGAATGGGTTTGGACTAGTCATCCAAACTGCAAGGAGCATATTCAATCTATCTGGAATAGTAAATTCAATCCTAATTGCTTCACAAAGTTTTAAAATAGATTAGATGTGCTTCTCCCATCCCTTAAAAGATGGAATAAGCTGGTGTTTGGTAACATTGATCAGAAGATTCAAGAGGCTAAGGATAATCTTGATAAGCTTCACTCTTACCATCCAGATGACAATATTTTAAGGTCAATTAAAAAAGAAGAAGCCAACCTCAATGATTGGATCAATAAAAAGGAGATTTTGTGGACCCAAAAATCTAGAGTCAATTGGCTTAATTGGGGAGATAGGAATTTAAAATTCTTTCATCTCACCACAATGGTCAGAAGGGCTAGGAATCAAATTGTTTCTCTTAAGAATTCCAATGGGGAATGGATTAAAGGGTAGTAGAATCTCTAAAGTATTGCAAAGGATTATTTCTCCTCTTTATTTAAGTCCCAGATTCCCTCTAGGGAGTAAATCTCAAATATTACAGAGAATGTTTATCTTTTTTTCTCGAAAGAGTCTAAGGCTTTGTTGGATAGGAATTTTAGCCCCGAGGAAATTAAAAAAACTATTTTTCAAATAGCCGGATGGCTTTCAAGCGGGCTTCTTTCAAGAATATTGGGAGATTATTGGGGAAGATGTTATGGTGGCTATCCTAGATTATTTCAATAGGAATTCCTCTCTTGTCTCCATTAATCAAACATTTATTTCCCTTATTCCAAAGCTCAAATCCCCTGAATCCATGTCAGATTTTAGACCCATTAGCTTGTGCAATGTGTTCTATAAAATCATTTTTAAATCTATGGCAAATCGTATGAAAGAGTTCTTTTCTGAAATCATCTCTCCTCATCAAAGTGCCTTCATTAAGGGGAGACAAATTTCTAATAATATTATTATCACTCATGAAATGCTTAAATTCTTGAAAAAGGATAAATCCTCCAATCACCATATGACTAATCAAGCTAGATATGAGCAACGCCTATGATAGGGTGGAATGGAATATGGCATTATCCATGATGGAAAAAATTGGATTTAATTAGAAATGGAGAAACTGGATTAAAGAATGTATGGTGTCGGTTAGTTACAAAGTCCTTATCAATGGGTCACCTAGAAAGGAGATCTCTCCCTCAAGGGGACTTCAGCAAGGGGATCCATTATCTCCTTTCCTTTTCTTATTGTGTGTGGAGGGTCTCTCTGCTTCTCTTATCAAATTAGAAAATTCCAATAGAATCTCGGGGATCAAAATTAACAGGTCTAGTCCCACCATCTCTCATATCATTTTTGCCGATGACTGCTATATTTTCTCAAAGGTCCTCCCTAAAGAAGCTGAGATCACAGAATGTCTGCATAGATTCAGTGAGGCCTCAGGCCAAACTATAAATCAAAAGAAATCCGAGGTTATCTTCAACTAGAATACTCCTCAACAATTTAAAAGATTGGTCTTGAATATTCTCCAGATTAAACAAGTCTATAATCTAGGCAATTATTTGGGGCTTCCGTCCTCTATTGGTAGGGATAAAATTTCTTTATTCTCCGACATTGAAGAAAGAGCTAGGCAGAGAATCCAAGGCTGGAAGGGTAAGCTTCTGTCCCAAGCAAGTAAAAAAATTCTCATTAAGTTAGTGGTTGCTGTTATTCCTTCATATGCCATGTCATGCTTCCTTATCCCCAAAACTATTTGCAAGGCTATCAAATCTAGCCAACGTAAGATGTGGTAGGGTAATGGTGAGAATGATGATAAGATTAATTGGATAGCTTGGGACAATATGCAGAAAAATAAAAAAGATGGGAGTCTAAGCTTTCGTGATCTTCATTACTTTAACCTTACCCTACTTGTCAAACAAGCCTAGAGAATTTTTGTGAGGGGCTCTTTCTTATCTATCAAATGTAAGAATTATTATTCCTGGGCATGGAGGAGTATTATCAAGGGTAGAGATCTTCTTTCTAGAGGGTTTTGTTGGAGGGTGGGAAATGGTAGGGTCATTGATATTTGGAAAGATCCTTGGATCCCCAATATTTTTAGCTTTAGGCTTTCCTCTATTACCCAAGATCCTCCTCAAGTCCGTAAAGTCTCACAGCTCATTGACCCTATATCTCAAGAATGGAATGTGGAAGGCATTAGAAACCTCATTTCTTATAAAGAAGTGGATGGTATCCGTTGGATCCCTATTCCTCTCTCTAATTTGAGTGATAAATTGATTTGGATTCTAGATAAAAAAAGGTCTTTTCTTAGTCAAATCTACTTATTTTTTATCTTATTCTCCTACTCCTCTTTCGACTCAGGTCCCTCCCCCCCTCTATGAAAAATCATCCTTCCCCCCTTCTGTGGAACTTAATTTGGTCACTAAATGTCCCTCCAAAAGTCAAACACTTGTGGCGTGCTTGTAAAGAGGCTTTCCTAGTAAAGGAAAATTTATTGATTAGGAAAATCTCTGTAATGGATCTCTACCCTTTATGTCAAGAGGTTAAAGAGTCCACCTTACATTCCCTTGTGACATGTAAACTAGTGGCCCTAGTTTGGTATGCTTCTCCCCTTTGTTTGAGAACCTATGCCTCTAACTCTACCTCCTTTTCTGAATGGATCAAGTCCTGGTGTGATCTCAATTCAGTGTCAAAATTTAAGCATCTTAATCTTTTAAGCACCATTGCTTGGAACATTTGGAAAAACAGAAACAAAGCTATTTTTGATAAAGTAGAATTCAATATGCTTAACTCTTCTTCTACTGCTTTCAGGGTGATATTTGATTTCCAGGTTAGACTTGGGTCTTTTTTTATGTTGGATACGTGGAATGACTTTTTGGCTTGGAAGCTACTGGCAATTGACTCCATAAAGATTAATTTTGATGGAGCTTTTTATGTGTCTTCTCTTACTGGTGGAGTTGGGGTCGTGGTTCACGATTGGCAGGGTACATTTTTGCATCCTAGATCGGATAGATGTCTTACAGTCTCTCCTTTGATGGTGGAATGCAAAGTGGTTAGACTGGCCCTTTTTACAGCCCATGAATTGGGGTTTAGGTGCTTGATTCTTGAGGGTGACTCTCTTGAAGTCATTTCCTTCCTTATGGATCCTCATGAAAAGATTCTTTGGCTCATAAGTAGTCTCATTCATGACTATTTAAATCTGTTAAAGACTTTTACTATTTCTAGTTGTCTTCATGTAAAGCGCTGTGTTAACTTGGTGGCTGACCACTTAGCTAAACATGGTGCTATGTCCAAGACCTTCGAGGTTTGGCCTTCATTTCCCCCGCCTTGGTTGGAGGTGGATTTGAACTTTGATGTTGCCGATTTTGTGCAGCACCCTTTTCTTAATTAATATATACCTATGTCTTTATATCAAAAAAAAAAACCGAAAACTTATTCCATGTTATAAAGAAAAAAATACTTGTTCCCTATTCAAAAAAGGGCACAAAATTCAAAAATTCATTAGGTGTCAACCTATGCTGCGGGGCCAAACAAATTTAGGTGTAAAAGATGAAAGGGGTAGATGTAATGTTTCATAACTTTTGCTTAGTGATGCAGGAGAACAACGTAGGTGATGAATTTCACCAACAAATTAGGACAATCTTCCACAAACCTGTTGATTTTCGAAGCTGAAAATACCAGGAATAGGGACTTGTTGATTTTCCCTAAAGGAAAATACCAAGAAT
>JAOXJP010135836.1:0-13478 GCA_025762735.1 Platanus orientalis | reverse complement strand
GGGTCATGTTGCACATCATTATCCCCATGATTGCTCATTATCATCCATGGTGTCAAGGGTGTGATAGTGTAAAGGGGAATAAAAAATGCCAAACAAATTATCAAAATCAACTCTAACTAAATGATGACTATGATCATGATACCAAAGTTGTATAAATAAAATAAGAAGAAAAGTTGTGGAAAGAGTTTACCAGATTTGCAAAGAGATTCATAAAATACAACAAACCTCCACCAAGAACAATGGGCTTCTCTTTGTTCACACCGCATCCTTGGCAACGGCATAAAAAACTTGTTGGACTTTTATAATTCTCCCCAGTGCAGGATGTCGCGAAGTAATATTTACTTAGTGAATCCGAGGTCGATCCACAATGAAGGGGTGATCTTTAGAAAAGATTAACGGTGGAAGCAAAATAAATAGAATTAATTTTGGGGTTTTTATTTGTTTGATTCTGAAAAATTAATTTTATTGAAAATACTATTTTGTAAACACTAAGGTTTAGAGGTCCACTCACAACAAATCTATGGTACTTGCCAACAATTCAAATTTATAACTCAATTGAAATACATACGAAGTATGATTCTAATCGGATGATTAACAAATTATTTTCTTAAAAGAAAATTTCAAAAGATAGATTCATAAAATTGATTAACTTGATACATGACAAAACTAAGGATTTGATTTGCAGGGAATTCTAGGCATTCACTGTACCTGGAGTTAATGGTGAATTAAAGAATTATACAGGATAAATATTTTCCTAAATAATAAAGTCAATCAAAGATATAAAAACTTAAATTAAAATACTATAAAATTGTCTAGCAAATGTCAGAGAAATGTTGTAGCTTCACTCCTAGCCTTAGCAAAAGATTTAGCAACTAATAACTCAAAAAAAAAAAAAAAAAAAAAAACTAAAGAGAAGAGGAAGAACGGTTAAGAGAGAAGATGATATCTTCCAAGGCGTAGCCCCTTACTCACTTTTATATGTTTTTAGGGTTTCTATAGAAAAGGAAAAAACAAGGAAAATTAGAGTGAATCTACCAAATTCTATCACCAGTAATTGGGTCAACTTCTAGCTCAATTTTGACCTAGAAAACATTTGAATTTACTTCTCTTTGTGAAATGCACAGTTGTCGGGCTTCAAATCTTCATTCCAGAGCAGTGTATGTTACCTTGATCCAATATCGAAGTAGAAAGTTATGGCTAAAATACCGTAGCTGACTCAAATTTCTCTATCTAAATTTCTTTCCAAATTTGGAGCTACGGGTTCTTCTCTTAGATTTAGGTCCCACACGATTGGCTAATTGATTTTAAACTTCCTACAAAATAATATATGCATTAATACACCATTTTAAGCATAAGAATAAATATAAAGAAATCTCATATATCTATGTGTAAAATGAATAAATAAATGTAAAATAGATGTGATAATGCCTACTTAAACTATGACAATATGACAATCTTAAGCTATTATCACAACTCTTTCTATGAGAAGATATATTTCAGACTCTTGTGGTCAGTGTAGATTTCACATGTCTCACCATAAGCGTCTCCAAAGCTTCAATGCAAAAACTACTACTACAAACTCGAGATCATGGGTAGGATAGTTCTGCTCATACGGATTGAGTTGTCGAGACACATACGTAATGATCTTACCATGATGCATCAATACACATCCTAAACCCTTCCGTGAAGCATTGCTAAAAACCACAAATCCACTAGATCTTGATGGCAATGTGAGAACTAGGGCTGACACTAATCTGTTCTTCAGTTCTTGGAAGCTACTTTCACATTCGTTGTTTCACTGAAACTTATCATATTTTTTGGTTAATTTGGTGAGTGGTCTAGTTTGACAAGAAAATCTCTTAACAAAACATAGGTAATTTCCTATAAGGCTGAAGAAGTTGCAGATTTCTATCATGTCAGGTCATTGTTAATTAACAATAACCTCAACCTTTTGTGGATTCACTAGGATTCTATCCTTGCATATGACATGCCCTAAGAAAGTTACCTTATCAAACTAGAACTCGCACTTGTTGAATTTTGCATACAACTTCTACTCTCTAGGTGTACACAACACAATTTGAGGTGTTCTTCATTTTTCGTTTGGCTCTTAGAATAAACCAAAATGTCCTCAATAAATCTAGATATGTGTTGTTTCCATTCTTTGAAAAAAATTTAATTTTTTAATAATTTTCATAAAAATATAGATCATGAACATTATTTCTCCCATGATCACCATATGAAATCCTAAGATTTCATCAAGGAAGATTAAGAAGAATACTTCAATGGCTTAACTAGACACAAGATGATGATCTGACTCAGTTTCCAAAGCATCCATACTTGCTCTAGAATTCTCTACACTTCTCTTACTTCCAGAAAAGTTATAGGACCCTGTCTGAATGTGGATACCTCTTTATATTGAGTATTTGAGAAGCCAAAGTAACCCAAGGGGGTGTGGGATCCTTATGAGATTCTTATCCTTAATTTGTTGGGCCTGGTATCCTTAATTAAGTCAAACTACATTAAGGACACTCTATCTTTTATAAATTATAAAATGACACACCACTAATTGCAATAATCTTTGTTACATATTGAAATTGAACTCCCAAAGATAAGAAAATAACAAAGAGACCCTTCCTTATAGATATTTCACAAATATGTCATTCTACTTCATAATATTCCTTAATGACCTTCAAGATGATAAAATAATCATTGTCTAACCCCTATGGTCATTAGAACATTATCTTTAGGAACTTGATGAATCAATTGGACATTTAAAGACATTTATTTGATAAAATCATTTTCAAAATTATATATATATATATTATAATATAATTTGGAAAACATTTGACAAACACTTTATCAAAAACCACTGGCGTCAGATTTTCATGTCCAATTAAATCATGTGGTTTCTAAACTGAATATTCTCCCCCTTAAGGGTAGCCTTGTTGAAAATTTGCATCCTCTCAAGTATCATGTAGTCTATCCAAACTACCCGTGATATAGCCACTAATTAGGTATCACTAGTTGGTAACTCAAAATAACTAATAGAATAACTTAGAGAAATACAAACTCCTCAGGCCTAAGGAGTCTGTAAATATGAACAACACTCATCTTGACAATGATGTTTTATCAAGTGTGTTCATAATAGATCCCTTTAATTCATTTATATAATGCACCCACATGAAATCTTAGAGTCTCACTCTAGTGATTGAGAGCACGTCACCCCATCATATGGTAGCTCCACATGAAGTAGCCCTATAAGTGATGTGTCTAACATCATCCATAGCTGTAAAGTTTTAGGTTTACAAGCACTAGAATATCAGATCTCTCCATACATTCCAATGTGCCTGATATCCTACTATGTTACATGAGGACTACCTATCTCATCTCATGAGATCAAATTACCCATATAAAGAAACAAATACATGTGATGAAAGAATAAATAATAATTATTAAATAAATAATTAATTAATCATGCCTATATTTTATGTGAATAGCTTTGTTAGAACACATATTTCAAACACCACAATCCCACAAGTGCATAACTTTGTGCCATTTTAAGGAGTTGTGTACAACAAACCCACACTTATGTGACTTTGCACCTTATTTAGGATTTGTGCACCGAAAGCCCACACGTGCATAACTTTGCACCATTTTAGGAGTTATGCATAAGTCCACAAATACGGAACAAACCCACACATGCATGGTGCGTGGCCTCAGGAAAACCTTGCACTGAGAAAACATGTATAGTAAAAACCCTAGGACTCCATTTTTAGGAATTGTGTATCACAAGTCCACACGTGCATCAGTTCACACGATTTGTAGGGGTTGTACACCATAAGGACCCACGTGCATGACTTCATACCGTTTATAGAAGTTGTCCACTACAACCCACATATGCATAACTTTATCCATTATTTAAGAGTTGTGCACTAGAAACCCACACATGCATAATTTTGTACCTAATTTTAGAGTTGTGCATCATAATCCCACAAATGGGAAACGTCGTAACATGTTTAGATGTTTCGCACCACAAGGCCAAACTTGCATAACTTTAGGCTGTTTGATGGATTTTGCAATATAAACCCACAAGTGCATAACTTTGTACAAAAGTTTGGAGTTCTGAACCACACGCCCCCACATGCGTAACTTTACCACTTTTAGGAATTGTGCATCACAAGTCCACACATACATCAGTTCATATGATTTGTAGGGGTTGTACACCCTAAGCCCCCATGTGTATGACATCATACCATTTATAGAAGTTGTACACCACAACCCACACATGTATAACTTTGTACATTATTTAAGAGTTGTGCACCACAAGCCCACACATGCATAATTTCGTACCGAATTTTAGAGTTGTGCATCATAATCACACACACGTGTGAAACTTCGTTCCACTTTTAGATCTTGTGCACAACAAGATCAAACTTGCATAACTTCAGGCTGCTTGAAAGATCTTTGCACTATAAGGCCACCGTGCATAACTTTGTACCAAAGTATGGAGTTCTACACCACAAGCACCCCTCCTCCAAAAGTTTGTATCTTATTTAGGATTTATGCACTAAAAGCCCACAAGCATCCCTTCTCCAAAAGTTTGGACCATTTTTAGGAGTTTCACGACATAAGGTCCACACATGCATACCTTTTTGCCATTTGTAGGGGATGTGCACCACAAGCCTCCATTAGCATAACATCATACCATTTATGAGATTTGGGGACCACAACTCACACGTTTGTAACCTTACCTTATTAGGAGTTGTGCACCACAAGCCCACACATGCGTAATTTTGTACCTTATTTTAGAGTTGTGCACCATAATTCCACCCATGAGAAACTTCGTACCATTTTTAGGGGTAATGAACCAGAACACCAAACTTACATAATTTTGGGCCATTTGAAGGTTTTTTTTCACTCTAAGTCCACATGTACTCTGTATGAATGTTTGGAGTTCTGAACCACAGGCCCCCACATGCATAACTTTGCACCATTTTTAGGATTTGTGCATCACAAGTCTGCATGTGCATAAGTTCATATGATTTGTTGAGGTTGTACACCACAAGCCCTCACGAGCACAACTTCAAACCATTTACAAAAGTTATCCACCACAACCCACATGTGCATAACTTTGTACATTATTTAAGAGTTGTGTTCCACAAGCCCATGAATGCGTAATTTCATACCAAATATCAGAGTAGTGCATCATAATTGCACACATGCGAAATTTCATTCCTTTTCTAGATGTTGTGCACGATAAAACCAAACTTCTATAACTTCAGGCCGTTTGAAAGATCTTTGAACTATAAGCCCACACGTGCATAACTTTGGAGCATTTTTAGGAGTTTGGTGACACAAGTCCACATATGCATAACTTTTTGCCATTTGTAGGGGATGTGCACCACAAGCCTTTAGTGGCATAACATCGTACCTTTTGTGCAATTTAGGCACTACAACCCACACGTCCATAACTTTATACCTTATTATGTGTTTTACACCACAAGCCCACACGTGTAATTTTGTACCATATTTCAGAGTTCTGCACCATAATTCCAAGCATGCAAAACTTCGTACCTTTTTTAGGAGTTATGAACCACAATACCAAACTTGCATAACTTTTGGCCGTTTGAAGGACTTTTTGCACTATAAGCCCACATGTACATAACTTTGTACGAAAGTTTGGTGTTCGAAACCACAGGCCCCCATGTGCCTAACTTTGCACCATTTTTAGGAGTTGTGCATCACAAGTCCACACGTGCATCAATTCATATGATTTGTAGGGGTTGTGCACCACAATCCCATGTGTGCATGACTCCATACCATTTATAGAAGTTGTGCACCACAACCCACACATGCATCAATTCATACGATTTGTAGGGGTTGTACACCATAATCCGCCATGTGCATGACTTCATACCTTTTATAGAAGTTCTGCACCACAACCCACACATGCATAATGTTGTAGATTATTTAAGAGTTATGCACCACAAGCCCACACATGTGTAATTTCATACCTAATATTAGAGTTATGCATCATAATTGAACACATGCGAAACTTCATTACATTTTTAGATGTTGTGCACAACGAGACCAAACTTGCAAAACTTGGGACCGTTTCAAAGATCTTTCCACTATAAGCCACACATGCATAACTTTTTACCATTTGTAGGGGATGTGCACCACAAGCCTCCACTGGCATAACATCGTACCGCTTATGAGATTTGGGCACCACCACCCACACATGCGTAACTTTATAGCTTATTAGGAGTTGTACACCACAAGCCAACACAAGCGTAATTTCATACCTTTTTTCAGAGTTGTGCACCATAATTCCACACATGCGAGACTTCATACCATTTTTAGGAGATATTAACCACAAGACGAAAGGTGCATAACTTCAGGCCGTTTGAAGGATTTTTGCACTATAAACCCACACGTGCATAACTTTGTACGAAAGTTTGGAGTTTTGAACTACATGCCCCCACGTGCGTAACTTTCCATCATTTTTAGGAGTTGTGCGTCACAAGTTCACACGTACATCAGTTCATATGATTTGTAGGATTTGTACACCACAAGCCCCCACATGCATGACTTCATACCATTTATAGAAGTTGTGCACCACAACCCACACGTGCACAACTTTGTACATTATTTAAGAGTTATGCACCACAAGCCCACACGCGTAATTGCATACCCAATTTCAGAGTTGTGCATCATAATCGCAAACATGAGAAACTTTGTTCCATTTTTAGATGTTGTACCCCACAATACCAAACTTGTATAACTTTGGGCCGTTTGTTGGATTTTTGGACTATAAGCCCCCAAGTGCATAACTTTGTACCAAAGTTTGGAGTTCTGAACCACAAGCCCCCACATGCGTAACTTTGCACCATTTTTAGGAGTTGTGTATCACAAATCCACATGTACATTAGTTCATATGATTTGTAGGGGTTGTACACACCAAGCCCCCATGTGTATGACTCCATACCATTTATAGAAGTTGTACACCAGAACCCCACTAGTGCATAACTTTGTACATTATTTAAGAGTTGTGCACCACAAGTCCACACATGTGTAATTTTGTACCTAATTTCAGAGTTGTGCAACATAATTGCACACGTGTGAAACTATGTTCAATTTTTAGATGTTGTGCACGACAAGATCAAACTTGCATAACTTCAGGCCCTTTGAAAGATCTTTGCACCATAGGCCAACACGTGTATACCTTTGTGCCAAAGTTTGGAGTTCTAAACCACAAGCACCCCCCTCCAAAAGTTTGTACCTTATTTAGGATTTGTGTACTAAAAGCCTACATGTCCAAAACTTTGGACCATTTTTTGGAGTTTTGCGACATAAGGTCCACACATGCAAAAAAAATTTGCATTTGAAGGGGCTGTCACCACAAGCCTCCGCTGGCATAACATCGTACCATTTATGAGATTTGGGCACCACAACCCACACGTCCGTAACTTTACCTTACTACAAGTTGTGCACCACAAGCCCATACATGCATAATTTTGTATCTTATTTCAGAGTTGTGCACCATAATTCCACATATGCGAAACTTCATACCATTTTTAGGAGTTATGAACCATAAGCCCAAACTTACATAACTTCGGGCCGTTTGATGGATTTTTGCTCTATAAGCCCACAAGTGCCTAACTTTGTACGAAAAGTTTAATTTATGAACTACAAGCCCCCACGTGCGTAACTTTACACTATTTTTAGGAGTTGTGTATCACAAGTCCACACGTCCATCATTTCATATGATTTGTAGGGTTATAAACCCCAAGCCCCTACGAGTATGACTTTATACCATTTCTAGAAGTTGTACACCACAACCCACATGCACATAATTTTGTACATTATTTAAAAGTTGTGCTCCACAAGCCCACACATGCGTAATTTCGTACCTAATATCGGAGTTGTGCATCATAATCGCACACATGCGAAACTTCATTCCATTTTTATATGGTGTGCATGACAAGACCAAACTTGCATAAATTCAAGCCATTGATCATTGAACTATAAGCCCACATGTGCATAACTTTCGCGACACAGGTCAACATATGCATAACTTTTTGCCTATTGTAGGGGATGTGCACCACAAGCGTCTAGTGGCATAACATTATACCGTTTATGAGATTTGGGCACCACAACCCACTCGTCCGTAACTTTATCCCTTATCAGGTGTTGAACACCACAAGGCCACACAGGCGTAATTTCGTACCTTATTTTAGTGTTGTGCACCACAATTCCACACATGCGAAACTTCATACCATTTTTAGCATTTATGAACCATAATACCAAACATGAATAACTTCGGGCTATTTGAAGGATTTTTGTACTAAAAACCCACATGTACATAACTCTGTACAAATATTTGGAGTTTTGAACCACAGGCCCTAACGTGCATAACTTTGCACTATTTTTAGGAGTTGTGCATCACAAGACCACATGTGCATAAGTTCATATGATTTGTTGGGGTTGTACACCACAAGCCCTCATGAGCACAAATTCATACCATTTATAGAAGTTGTCCACCACAACCCACACATGCATAACTTTACATTATTTAAGAGTTGTGCTCCACAAGTTCACACATGCGTAATTTCGTCGTACCTAATAACGGAGTTGTGGATCATAAACACACACATGCTAAACTTCACTCCATTTTTAGATTTTGTGCACGACCAGACCAAACTTGCATAACTTCGTGCAGTTTGAAAGATCTTTGAACTATAAGCCCACACGTGAATAACTTTGGACCATTTTTAAGAGTTTCGTGACACAGGTTCACATATGCGTAACTTTTTGCCATTTAAAGGGGATGTGCACCACAAGCCTCCAGTGGCATAACATCATAGCATTTATGAGATTTGAGCACTACAACCCACATGTGCATACCGTTATACCTTATTAGGTGTTTTACCCTATAAGCCCACACATGCGTAATTTCATATGTTATTTTAGAGTTGTGCACCACAATTCCACACATTGGAAACTTCGGACCACTTTTAGGAGTTATGAACCACAATACCATACTTGCATAACTTTGGGCCGTTTGAAGGATTTTTGCACTATAAGCCCACACATACATAACTTAGTATAAAAGTTTGGTGTTTTGAACCACAGGCCCCCACGTGCCTAATTTTGCACCATATTTAGAAGTTGTGCATCACAAGTCTACACGTGCATCAATTCATATGATTTGTAGGGGTTGTACACCACAATCCCCGCGTGCATGACTCCATACCACTTATAGATGTTGTGCACCACAATCCACACGTTCATAATTTTGTACATTATTTAAGAGTTGTGCACCACAAGCCCACACATGCATAATTTTGTAACTAATATCAGAGTTGTGCATCATAATCGAACACATGCGAAACTTTATTCCATTTTTAGATGTTGTGCACGACAAGACCAAACTTGCTAAACTTGGGGCCATTTGAAATATCTTTCCACTATAAGCCGCACGTGCAAAACTTTGTACCAAACTTTGGAGTTCTGAACCATGAACCCGCCCCCGCCCCCCCATCCAAAAGTTTGTACCTTATTTAGGATTTTTGCAATAAAGGGACATGTGCGTAACTTTAAACTTTTTTTAGGTGTTTCGTGACATAGGTCCACACATGCGTAACTTTTTACCATTTGTAGGGGATGTGCCCCACAAGCCTTCACCAGCATAACATCATACCGTTGATGCAATTTGGGCACCACAACCCACACATGCATAACTTCATAGCTTATTAGGAGTTGTGCACCACAAGCCCACACATGTGTAATTTCATACATTTTTTTAGAGTTGTGCACCATAATTCCACACATGCAAAATTTCGTACCATTTTTAGGAGATATGAACCACAAGATGAAAGGTGCATAACTTCGGGCCATCTAAACTACATGCCCCCACATGCGTAACTTTCCACCATTTTTAGGAGTTGTGTGTCACAAGTCCACATGTACATCAGTTCATATGATTTGTAGGATTTGTACACCACAAGCCCCCGCATACATGACTTCATACCATTTATAGAAGTTGTGCACCACAACCCACACATGCACAACTTTGTACATTATTTAAGAATTATGCACCACAAGCCCACACGCGTAATTTCATACCCAATTTAGGAGTTGTGCATCAGAATCAAAGACATGAAAAACTTCGTTCTATTTTTAGATGTTGTACGCCACAAGACCAAACTTGCATAACTTTGGGCCGTTTGTTGGATTTTTGAACTATAAGCCCACAAGTGCATAACTTTGTACCAAAGTTTTGAGTTCTGAACCACAAGCCCCCACATGCGTGACTTTGCACCATTTTTAGGAGTTGTGTATTCCAAGTCCCCACGTGCATCAGTTCATATGATTTGTAGGGGTTGTCCACCCCAACATCCACGTGTATGACTTTATACCATTTATAGAAGTTGTACACCACAACTCACACATGCATAACTTTGTACATTATTTAAGAGTTGTGCACCACAAGCCCACATGTGCGTAATTTTGTACCTAATATTAGACTTGTGCATCATAATCGCACACATGACAAACTTCATTAAATTTTTAGATGTTGTGGACAATAAGACCAAACTTGCATAACTTCAACCATTTGAAAGGTATTTGCACTATAAGCCACACGTGCAAAACTTTGTACCAAAGTTTGGAGTTCTGAACCACAATCCCCCACGTGGGTAAGTTTGCACCATTTCTAGGAGTTCTGTATCACAAGTTCACATGTGCATCAGTTCATATGATTTGTAGGGGTTGTACACCACAAGTCCCAACGTGCATGACTTCATACCATTTATAGAAGTTGTACACTACAACCCACACATGCATAAGTTTGTCCATTATTTAAGAGTTGTGCCCCAGAAACCCACACATTCAAAATTTCGTACTCAATTTCATAGTTGTGCATCATAATGGCACACTTAAGAAACTTTGTTCCATTTTTAGATGTTGTGCCCCACAATACCAAACCTGCATAACTTCGGGCTGTTTGATGGATTTTTGCACTATAAGCCAACAAGTGCATAACTTTGTACCAAAGTTTGGAGTTCTAAACCACAAGCCACTACGTACGTAACTTTGTACCATTTTTAGGAGTTGTGTATCACAAGTCCACACGGGCATCAGTTAATATGATTTATGGAGGTTGTACACCCCAAGCCCCCACTTGTATGACTTAATACCATTTATAGAAGTTGTACACCATAACCCACACGTGGATCACTTTGTACATTATTT
Organism: Platanus orientalis; assembly: GCA_025762735.1. Taxonomy (NCBI): domain Eukaryota; kingdom Viridiplantae; phylum Streptophyta; class Magnoliopsida; order Proteales; family Platanaceae; genus Platanus; species Platanus orientalis. The sequence continues at coordinate 2,222 of JAOXJP010135836.1, read as the reverse complement.
AAGAGTTGCGCACCATAAGCCATCACATGGATAATTTAGCACCTAATTTAAAAATTATGCATCATAATCGTAAACGTGCGAAACTTTGTTCCATTTTTAGATGCTGTGCATGACAATATCAAACATGCATAACTTCGGGACGTTTAAAAGATCTTTGCACTAAAAGCCCACACATGCATAACTTTGTACCAAAGTTTGGAGTTCTAAACCACAAGCACCCCCCTACAAATGTTTGTACCTTATTTAGGATTTGTGCACTTAAAGCCCACATGTGCCTTAACTTTGGACCATTTTTTGGAGTTTCGCGACACAGGTCCACACATGCAAAACTTTTTGCCATTTGTAGGGGATGTGCACCACAAGCCTCCATTGGCATAAACATCGTACCATTTATGAGATTTGGGCACCACAACCCACACGTCCATAACATTACCTTATTATAGGTTGTGCACTACAAGCCCACACAAGCTTAATTTCGTACCACATTTCAGAGTCATGCACCATAATTCCACACATGTGAAACTTCATACTATTTATAGGAGTTATGAACCATAAGACCAAACTTAGTTAACTTCAATCCCTTTGATGGATTTTTGCACTATAAGCCCACAAGTGCATAACTTGGTACCAAAAGTTTGGATTTCTGAACTACAAGCCCCCACGAGCGTAACTTTGCACCATTTTTAGGAGTTGTGTATCACAAGTCTACATGTGCATCAGTTCATATGCTTTGTAGGGGTTGTACACCCCAAGCCCCCATGTGTACAACTTCATACCATTTCCAGAAGTTGTATAGTCAACCCACACATGCATAACTTTCTACATTATTTAAGAGTTGTGCTCCATAAGCCCACACATGCGTAATTTCATACCTAATATCGAAGTTGTGCATCATAATCAAACACATGCGAAACTTCATTCCATTTTTAGATGTTGTGCATGACAAGACCAAACTTGCATAACTTTGAGCCGTTTGAAAGATCTTTGAACTATAAGCCCACACGTGCATAACTTTGGACCATTTTTAGGATTTTCACGACCCAGGTCCTCACATGTGTAACTTTATGCCAATTGTAGGGGATGTGCACCACAAGCCTCCACTGGCATAACTTTGGATCATTTTTAGGATTTTTGCGACATAGGTCCTCACATGCATAACTTTATACCATTTGTACGGGATGTACACCACAACCCACACATTCATAACTTTCTACATTATTAAGAGTTGTGCTCCATAAGCCTACACATGCGTAATTTCATACCTAATAACGGAGTTGTGCATCATAATCGAACACATGCGAAATTTCATTACATTTTTTGATGTTGTGCATGATAAGACCAAACTTGCATAATTTTAGGCCATTTGAAAGATATTTAAACTATAAGCCCACACGTGCATAACTTTGGACCATTTTTAGGATTTTTGTGACACATGTCCTCACATGTGTAACTTTATGCCATTTGTAGGGGATGTGCACCACAAGCCTCCACTGGCATAACATCGTACCATTTATGAAATTTGGGCACCACAACCCACATGTCCGTCACTTTACCTTATTAAGAGTAGTGCACCACAAGCCCACACATGTGTAATTTCATACCTTATTTCAAGTTGTCCATGATGTGAGAAATTGCAAGTATACGAATCGCTCAAGTAATGAAGTGTAAGAGTTGAGTATTGAACCCACGAGGATTGTTTAATTTACTAACTACCGGAATTGTATTAATCTCAATTATATTTGACAATGCTGAAATTTAAAGAGTTGTTGAAACTAAATTAAAATGAAACAAACAAGAAAAAAGATGTAGGAAAAATGCAATTAATTAAGGTACTAGGGCATCCGATTCCACAGTAACTAATCTGAATTAATTCCTCTAATTATGCTGCTCAAATTTGTTCATCCTTGTTGACAGTTGAAAAACCCTAACCTATCCAATAATCTCTCTCAAGTAGAATTGAACTTATCTACACATATTAACCCACTATATCTCTATGTGAATTTAAATATGTGCAAGTACATTAAGTTCTATGAATTTTCATGCAATAACCACACAAATCATGTAGCACATCTCTGCTAAGCATTCAATTTATGGTATTCATCACAAGAAGCAAATATCATATATCACCTCTCAGTCTCAATATAGTCATCAAAACATTCAAATATTGATTAGGTATTTGAAAGCATTAAGCAAAGTGATGAACACTCAACATGGAATAATCA
>JAOXJP010135835.1:0-27472 GCA_025762735.1 Platanus orientalis | reverse complement strand
TGCATATCTTTTTATATTCGTAATCATATATATATATATATATATATATATATATATATATATATATATATATGTGATGACATACACATTAAATTTATTATAATAAACAAGCAAAAATATTATTCATAGATAAAATGTGTAAATATATGAATATGGTAGTAAAAGTTAAGTTCATTTTTTTTACTAAATTCTATATAAAATTAATTTCAGCCAAATTTTGACATTGGATTAATTTGGCCAAAATGAATCTGGGTTAAATATTTATAATTTTTTTTTTTTTTTTGGTGGAATTTGGAAATAACCTTTTTTTTTGAATTGGAATTAATCTAAATGAACACCAAAGACCGAGTAATATCTACAGATAATGATAAAGATAAAAATAAAGGGCTGGCCATTTGATTTTGGATTTGATAGGTTAGGGAAAGATTCTGTTGATTAATTCCTTCATTTGTATAAAACAGGTAGAGCCAATACAAAACCTAGGTCAGAAAAAGAAAAATGAAAAAGACGAAAGCTAAATAGGGATCCCATGCTTGTTCAGATGTTCACTTTGTTAATGGTTCGTCGGGGACGAGACTATTGTGTTGCCCGGAAGGAGGAGGGGAGGTTCAAGTTCCAACTTCCGCAATGCTCTGTAAGGCTGGCCTCCAATGCCCCCCACCACCCGCGCCATGATGCCTTCCCACTCTGTTAACGCTACTACTGCTGCTGCTTCCGCTGCTGTTTCCTTGTCTCTGAATCTCCTGCTCCACCTGAAAGAAAAGAATATACAACCACAAATGGGAATTCAAGTCATCCCACGAGAGGAAGTTCTTTTAAATAAAGAAATTCCAACACCCCAAAGAAAAATTTTAAAATACCGATAAAATAAGACAATCAGCTTTGATTATAGTGAATTGGTGATTAATGGGAAATTTTACGATAGTAAGATGGAAATGGAAGAGCTTCACCAACAGAACCCCACTTCTTTTTCGAGTTGAGCTAAGCAGATAATTGGGTGTTATGATTAAGTAACTTCTTTCATTGTTTTAGTAGGCCCCAACTAGAAAGTATTAATAGCGTTATCACGGGTTAATCCAACGTGTTCAATAAAGGAGTCCCATCTAAAATGATACTCAAGACTAAGACTGCATTTGCCATTGTTTAAAATAAGTATTAATGCTGTATTTTGCTTAAAATAAGTAAAAAAACTAATTTTTCATTCGTTTGGTTGTGTATACAATAAGAATTTTTTGAATAAATAAAAGCAGTTTATCGTTTATTGCTTTTTTTTTTGGTTTTACAAGAATGACCATGCGTGTTAAAGTTCCTTGATATTTGGATAAATATGCTCCTATTAAAATTGTAAATACCAAAAATACCCATCAGTGAATGCCTAAAATACCCATTTAATATAAGAAGAATTACTAAAAAATATCTTCATAAATAATGATAAAATAGCAATATAATATAAAAAATACCCAAAACATTACCTTCTATAAAATAGGCAAACACCAAAAATATCATTCTATTATAAAATTGAAAGATATATTTTCAATATAAAATAAAAAATACCAAAAATAACCTTCTAAATTAAAATAAAAACCGCCATTCCTTTTTATTTGTTATATATGCCATTAGGATTGTGCATATGATCAATCGAATGTGCACCTAATCCAACTCAGCTTGGTCCAAAATTTGATTGAAAATGATCTGGTCAAAGCTTAGGCCCGATGGGTCCCAAGCCTGACTTTAAACCTAAACTTAAGTTTCGGTCATGTGTTTCGGTCATGTTCGGTTAATCTTGGACAGGCCCAATGCTGAGACATGGTATTTTCTATATATATTTATGTAGGTTTTTATTTTTATAATGAATTAATGAATTTTGGGTCAACTTGAAACTTATAGATTAGGTCAAATTACACATGGATTTTGTTGCACTAAAGCCGAACTAAAAAAACGTGGTTGATAGAATGATTATAATAAACCCATTACCATTAGAGTATCTAACATAAATCCACTTAGCTATTAAGGTTTAGATAGAGTTATCAAAATACCATTTGTCTAAAAAAGAATAGGTACCATACAAAAAAAAAAAAAAACAGAAAGAAAAAAAAAAAGAATAGGTAAACACCTACAGAAAGACAAAATATTCTCCAGTAAATATCACCTCAGAGTACCATGAAAAATAACGATGACTTGCTCCCAAACAATCAACAAAAAAAAGGAAGAAAATGTTCACCAAATCCTCAAAACGGAAAGAAAGAAAAAAAGATTCTGTGTTCACACAGGCTTATGTAGGCTTTCCATTGATTGACACATGATATGTTTTTGAATTTCGTATCTCATTTTTTACACCTTAACACTTTTTTGAACCCAATTACACCATATATATCTCATTTTTTACACCTGATGACCAGTTTACACCATATGATACAAACCCACAAGATTTTGGTGAATGGATAAAAAATGCTCACATTAACGAATGCTAACCACTGCTTCTTGTCAGGCGGTGGGCACATCAATGCCGAAAAGTGAATATGCACCCCCCAAAAAGTGAAAATCACTTTTCAATGCTGATGTGTCCTCCCCTACAAGAAGCAGTGAGGAGCGTTTGCTAAGGGAGGCGTCTATAAACCGATCCCAGATTTTGGGGTGAAATCATCTATGCCACCCCCGGGAATCAATTCACTTTTTGGAGATTTTTGATCCCCCCTAGTGTCCCATCAGGGGGAGTGGCGTAGTTGATTTCACACCCACGATTTTAGGTCAATGGGTCGGGCGGTGTCATGAAAGGATAGAAGAGCATCAAATAGATACGACGATCTGGGAGTTCGAACCATCTCCCCATTTTGAACGGGAAGATATCACGTCAGTAACATTTAACGCTGACAAAAACCTTCTTTTTTACGCGTCTCCGTAAAAACACTATACAAGTGGTAAAAGATGGCCTGATACCGCAAAAGGGAGAATCAATTTACTTTTGGAGTGTCATTTCACCTCCTAAAAAGTGAATTGATTCCCCCCTGTCTCGGCTCCCGAGCATCGCGGGCGCGGGAGCACAGAGGATATCGCCTCCCCTTGCGACTGAGTTGATACTCACTCTGAGTGGCCCTTAGGAGGGTGGCACAGGTGATTTCAGGCCAAGGCAGAGGGGGGACGTTGCACAAGAGGGGCGGCGCAGACGATACTCCCCCGTATTATGAAGGCAGAGGAAAATCTAACTATAGATGATTCTACCTATTTCTATCGAAAGTAAATTTTTTTAACAAAAAAAAAAAAAATAATAACGAAAGCAAATCCCCTGCAACAAATGTTCTGTTATGAAGAAGTGACTCCAGTGAATTATAGACTGACAAGTGTTCAAAATTCAAACAAAGCGAGTAATGTTCTCTTTTTTTTTTTGGATGATATGCACTCCATTAAAGCAGAAAAGAAACCAGGCGGGACTTATCCTCTGCGCCACCTCACGGCGCGTCACGGGGGGGCGATATCACCTGCAGCCTCCTTTGCGACGACGAGACACAGGGGGAATTCATTTACTTTTTGAGATGTCACATCACCTCAAAAAAGTGAATGGATTCAAAAAAGTGAATGGATTCCCCCGTTGTGTCTCGTCCCTCGAGCGTCGTATATCAACCCGCGTAATAGACACAAAGGAAGTGGGGTCATACACTTTTTGTAGGGTCCCACCAAAGATATATGTGACTCACCGTGCGCAGAGAATACGAGTCCAAATCTTTACACTTATCGAAGCAAATTTTCTGTTTTGTTTAAAGAAAAAAATTTAAAAAAAAAGAAGAAAAAGATGCTTTCGAAGAAAGGATAAGCGTAAGCGGTGATGGACAGAAAAGACGAAAAGCTTATTCAATTATTCCCTCGCTAATCTAAGTATTTGCAGAATTTTGGGGCTCCACGACAAGCAGCTTAAAGTGACCTAGCTACCCTTGTGGTTTCCTTAATTTACGAGAGGGAAAAAAATCCAAAAAATAAAAAAGAGCCAAATGGTTCCTTACCTTCACCGAACTTGAGTTCTCCGACCTGGAAGGCGGTTTTGAAACTACCCCGTCTTTCCTCTTATCGCCTACCGTCTCTTTGAGCAGTCTGCCAAGCTTCACGCACTTCTTCGCAGCGAACTCCTTTAACACCTCTGCGCAAAGCAATTTCTTTTTAATCTCTAAGAAACAACAGAAAAAGAAACAAGACAGTCTAATTACAGAATAAGTGATAGTACCTTCGAAGCTGATGAGACGATAAACTTGGCCAATATGGAGCGTATCATCAGGTCGTAGCAGCTTGAGCTGCTTTACTGGCGCTCCATTCGTAGACTTAGCGGTTGGAGATGTGACGACGAGTGCGACGTAGTGGCCGGGATTCGAAGTCATGATCTGGTTGGCACTCACGGACCAGTAGATCCTCTCTATTTTGCTCCCTGGATGCTGAATCACCACCGTCGCTGCCTCCGCTGCCTGGCAGTTCCCCATCTTTCTACCACCACGAATCGATTCGATCCCTCTTATTAAATCTCTATTTCTCTCTCTGAAGTCTGAACCGATCGAGTAACGGTTACTGCCAGATTTTAATCTCTGGAAAACTGTAGCGTTTATGCTCAAGAAGAGAGCTTTCACGAGTAATCAGACAGTTTCGTTTCCAGTTTTAAATCCGACGGTTTTCTTTTTGGAGATATACAACAAACCAAACTTCTAACTGATTACCTTTAACGTGAGCGTTTTTCTTAAGCCTTCTATCCAGAGGATCCTGAGTCTCCTCCTCACTTCGATCGCTATATTTTAGGATCCTACGCTATTAATGAGACATCGATCATACTGTCATGCTTTCAGCCTCTCTAATTCACATTCACCGACCTAAGGCAAGAATCCACAGACGTGATGGAGATCTCAGAAAGCCCTGCAATAGGACGAAGAGGTCGATCGGCCATAAATACGAGGAAAAGAAAAATGGAAGAGAAACTAGCTTTTAAAATCTCTAATAAAATCCAGAAATACCAGATCTTATCAGACTCTGCAACTGTGAAGATCTGCGGCGCGGCAGCAGAACATTTACTGCGATTTACGAAAACAAAAGAGCAAGAAAGAACAAAGGCGATTTGTTGGTTTTTTGGAATGAAGAAGACGAGGAGTGAGTACTGATCTCAGGTCAGCGGCGTAAATTCGAATTCTCTTCGTCGAGATTCAAGAGAGATTCTCCTCTGCCAACCACTTGGGCAGTCGGCGCAGGGCACAGGGCATTGGGCAGCGTTTGCAGGAAAAGAGGAAGTGAGCGTAGTGTCCTTTTTTTTTTTTTTTTGTTTTTTCAGTCAATGACCCACCCCATCATCATCTGATAATACTTCTACTTGGATCATCTTCATTTATACACACTGAAATCTGTTAACCCTCTCAACCCTTCTTGGTTCTAACTTCTAACCGAGCCGACTAACCGTGGTTAGTCAGGAATCCCGGGAGGGAAGCATTATCTGCTGACGTGCAGAGCAATGGAAGGAACTTGACTCTGGAAGTACGTGATGTGATGTGAGATTCCACGTCCACACCACCTACTTCTTTTCCGACCTATCTATCCCACTGCATGTATTGGTCCGTGTGCGTGCAGTCTTCAATATCTGCCTTTTCGTCGGGACCCTGTTCATGGATGGAAAGTCCATCACGTCGTTACGTGGCAAACATCAACCAATCTCACTGTGTTCTCAGTTTGAATCCCCTCCGGTGTGAATGGAGTGATGATCACGCTATTACCAATCAATGCGTGACACGATACCTGACAAAAAGTATCTATTTCAATATATTTGTCAAAGGAGGATATAAAGGTAAATGCACAAGATACAAGTACTATTATATTTATGAATCCACCCTTTGTCAGACATTGGTCATAAATACTGGGCAGAGACAGGCGTTGTATCTGTCCAGTCTGATCGGAGATGATTCATGGTACGTTCCACTGGCATATTAAGTCCAATTAAATATTTGTACATTAGTTTATCTACACCTAAGGCTAGAGTCAATCATAAACAGTAGGATGATAATCTTTAATACTTTATTTATTTAACTTAGTTACAAAGTGCACAATTAATAAGCAATATTTTGGGTTTGGGAACCCATTCCAAGCAACTTTATGGGGTGCTTCGTGATAAGAATCTAATTAAGACCCATTTTTGGATGGGCTTAAGTAACCAAAATAATAATATTGAGTGATCCATATATATTCACTGTTGAAACATTACATAAGATCCTTAGATTAATTGGAGCAAATTTCCTGTCCAGGGCACCAGGTGCCTTCATTTGGAATAAAATGGTGTCCTAGACACCAAATCCTAATCCTGGACAGAACAACTATTTCGTAGATTATTAGACATTCTTATATAATAATACAATTCATTGATAAGAAAAAAAAAAAAAAGAAAAAGGAAAATACAGTTCCTCCCCTCCCCACAAAACACACTAAAAATTAGGTGAGAACGAATCTTGTGAGAACTGTGAAAACTGCAACAGGGTATGGACACATCAGCACCGAAAAGTGATAAGTGCCCTCCCAAAAACTGCAAATCACTTTTCAGTTCTGATGTGTCAGCCCCTCTGGTGCAGTTTTCACGGTTCTCATGAGATTCGTTCTCACATAATTCAAGCCCAAATTAACAAAACATGGTACAATGCCATAGTCTATGTTTAGATGCGCGTGCAACACATAATGAAATTTTATAAAAAATGTTTAGAAGGAGATCTTAGTGTTTTCTTTAATCATGATTCTATCTTTGACTGCTAGTCTCAGTTGTAGCCCCATGCTTTTAAATTTCTTTTCCCTTTTCTTTTTATCTTAAAATAAAAACTTTCAAAACCACTGTTATGAGAGATTATCTGTAGTGGGCTTTTAAATCTTGTTTAAAACAATTATTTTAAATTTAAAAAATGCACTTAATAAAATTTTTTTGATCAATAATTTAAATGGTTACAGCCTCTTAACCATCTCTCCTTAAACCCTAAAGTAAAAAGAGAGCGGGACCACTGTTTCCCTTGGAAAGAGAGGATCTATCTACACGTGACAGTGTAGGAAAGTCCGTACAAGCTCGATTTGTTGATGATTGCGTGTGGGTGATGTTGTGCTTCTTCTGCCCAACTCTTTTAAGTGTTTAATTAACGCACGCTTCCTCTGCTCCTGTTTTTCTTCAGTCTTCCATTAATAATAACTTTAGTCGTCAGGAATTTCTGATAGCTGAAAACTGACTTTATATCCTACGGTTCTTAAACCAATGGGATATGGGAGATTGTAGCCGTTTGATCGTCGACTTCTAGCCGAGTTTGTGATGAAACCATGGTCCACCCTTTATTCTGTTGACTTTGTTTTATCTATATTGACCATGCACCTGGGAACACCCAGGTTGATGGGTCCCATAAGTACGACACACCCACTATGAATGGGGTTGTACGTTGAAAACGTGTAGGACCCCCCAATGGTCCAATGGTCCAGTAATCATTAATGCGGTAATGCCTTCTGCCGGAAGGTGGGTTTGCCGTGTATCATCCCCAGTTCCAAGTTTCCAACGCATTCCCTCGACGATACAAAGAAGCAGACGAAGGGAGAAAACGAGAGAAGAACGAACGCACTATCTCTTGTCTCTGTTAAAAATGAAAAATAAAAGAAATAAATTTGAAAAAAAGAAGATAGAGACAAGCAGAAAACGACGAAACAAAAGATGGTGGAGAAAGTGGGGATCGACCTGAATCTCTTTTTAGTAGATGTTTGACAATTTAATTACGTGGAGGTTGGTCTTAAATAAAGCAATTAACCGTATCTCTTAAAACCGTTAGGTTGGGGTTGTGAGAGAGGTTAAAGTTTTTTGTTTTGTTTTTTTGTTTTTTTTTATCATAAAAAATTAGAGTTAACATACTTCATATATTTCAACACTCACATTTCAGGGAGGCAAAAGTGTGAACCCATAGAACGTGTTTACATGCACAAAGAGAACTATGGGAAAATTTAAACTCAGTGACCTAAACCTATTCTGATACCATCTTAAATGAACTAATTAATTGTGTCTATTAAAACCTTAAGGTTGTATGAGTTTAAGAAAAGTTAGAGTTAATACATTTAATGTTAGTCAATAGTTTTTTTTGATAGAGACTCTCAATTTCCTTCGGGATATGAATATTAAATCTCAGTCAAATTACAACCACATTTAAGGTTGTGACATGACGATTGTACAGGGATAGGGGGCAATGGTGCCTTTTGTGCCATTTGTCTTTAAACCATTGATGGAATTTAGTTAGAATAGGGGTGGCAACGATTCAATTTGTTATGAGCTGAGCTGAGCTTAAATTTGAGCTGGTTGTCTAAACAAGTCTCAGTAAAAACTCGATTTGGTTAATTTTTTTAATAAAATATATATATTTGTGTGAAAATAGTTTTGTTCAAAAAAGAGAAATTTGGTTAATGGGTCATTAGGCCGTTGAGCCTTTTTTTTCAACACCTATTTTTATGATCTTGAGCTGAACTGAGCTTTGCCTTCATTTGATGAACCTGAGCTGAACCAAGATTGTTGTCACCTGTACTTGAATAAGGTGCAAACAAATTTTGTGAGAATCATGCAAACGGGAACAGGGGGGCTGATGCATTAGCACTGAAAGGTGATTTACACTTTTCGGGGGGTGCTTATCACTTTTTTTCTGCTGTTGTGTGTCCGCACCCTGGTGCTGTTTGCACCATTCTCACGAAATTCATTTGCATCTAAAAATTTTCCCCTTTACAGAGGAACAGCTTTACAAAACGGTGTAAAAGGGCTTACATGTAAAAGGGCTTACACCCACCACAACCCATAGAAGTCTTTCTGAATCTGGTTGAGAGCAAGAGTAGTCTTAGAATGGATACATCCCTATGGTCCTTAAACCATTAAATTTAAAGTTGTGTTTAGATAAATTTGTTAGTCTGTCTACTATTGCCACCTTTTGATCCCCTAAAGTCAAAATCAAGTAAAAATTAGGTGTGGCTATTCATGTTGGTGGGTCGGGTTTGTGTCGTGTCCATATAAGGACAAACAACTATATGGCTCAACCCGAACCTAACCCATTGACCCAAAACATGTTTACATTCAATACTAACTAGGGTTGTCAATCGGGTTGGGCTGAAGTTTGCCGAAACTTAGCCAGAAAGTTTTACCCAAGCCCAAACTTGGCCCAAATAAAACTTTGGGCCTAAAAATTTGGCCCAAACTCAACCCATTTTAAAAAATAATGGGCTTTGGGTAAGTTTAGATTACCAAAATTTAAAAGTTTTCTAAATTTTTGACCTGATTTTAGGCCCATAATTACCTTTAAATACATATTATATGGTTTTTTTTTTTAAACCGTTGACACTTGAATTATTTGACAATGGTAAATTTGTTAAAAATATATGGTTCCAACCAGAATGAAAAAAAAAAAAAAAAATACAAACCTAATGTTTACATATAAATAAAATTATCATTTGCTAATTAATTTGGACTGGGCCTCAGGTTGAACTTGTGCAAGGCCAAACTTGGCTAAAAAAAACTTTGGGCCTAAAAGTTGGGCCCTAACTCAGCCCAGCTCGATTATTTTTCCGGCTGAACATGTAGGGCTTTGGGCCAACTTCACCCAATTGACAGCTTTAACGCTAACCCACTTATTTTGTGTTAGGTTTGTGGGTTATGTGGTAATTTGTGTTGGTTGATCAGATTCATATCATGTCAAGTTAAAGGTATACAACTATAGATCGACCCAAACTAGACCCATTTTTTTTCTCATGTCAAAGTGGGTTCACCTGCTTGACCCGAAACACATTTACAAATCTGCTTATTTCGTGTTGGGTTCATGTCGGGTTCATGAGTCGTGTCAAACAATGCCAACCCTGGGAAAAATAGTTTTTTGTTGTTTAGTAATTCAATCAAAAGTTTTATGATCAGAAATTATTTTCTTTATTATTTTTTAATTTGTCCTGTTTTTAGAATGCCTACTTTTTTATTTGAGCACTTTTTTACATTTTTAATCTTATACATCCCCTGTGTCAGTCTAAGACGTGGTCACAAAGACTCACGGACAATTTTTGTTTCTTTTTACTTCTCTAAGAGAAGAAAGAGGTGATGAAAGCTAAAGAGTTTAAATGACTTCACCAAATCAAGGTGAGCCATGCAAAAGTTACCTTCCATTATATAGAGAATCAAATATATGTAAATGAGTTTAGTTAAGAATGAAAAATATTCAGAATATTTTTAAGATACATATTACATTGCCTAAATCTTTGGTTTGAAAGTTTTCTTGAATATTGAATCTAACCTTGTATCATGTGTGTCTCCTTTTATAAATAAATTTTATAGGAAGTCGAATTATTTTGACCTCCATGGCTCAATCCTAATCCTATCATCCAAGGCCAAAGAATTCTCTCTCTTTCGTTTGTTTGTTTTTGGTAAAGGCTAAATCTTATGGTTTTGACCCAAGGAGTCGTCTACAAACCAAATCGTGTGTTTTTTTTTGTTTCTTTTAGGATAGTGACCTTGGAAGGCAAATGGCCATTAGCAAAGTGGTGGAGTTTGTCGTTACAACAACCAAGTTAATTAGTTGTATTAAATGGTTAGTCTGATTACAACAACTAAGATAATAACAGGGCCATTAACAGGGTGGTGGAGTTTGTCCTTACACAGCCAAGTTAAGCTTATTACAACAACCAAGATAATAACAGGGCCACTGTAGAATCACGGTTAAACAGCCTAATGGCACCATAACCACTTCTAGAAAAACTATCCTCAGTCAAAAAGCTTTTTTTTTTTTTTTTTTGTATCATTCGTCCTAGCCAGTAGCATCCATCACAATCTAAATTAAATTTCAATACTGCGGTCGCAGCCACTGGCTCCTGATGACTAAGTTAAAAGTCCCCTCTCCAGTTTTACTGTTTTATAATCTCTCTAATGGGATAGAGTTTGGTGAGAATCTAATTCTATGAATGAGTCCATTTCCAAGATAAGGTTTTCCTTCCCCTTTTTTCTTTCTGTTCATCCAAGATAGGTAATTTCATCCAAATATATATATATATATATTTCTTTTTATATTTTCTTATAAAATCAGTAACTTCTGAAAATGAGCACATTTTATTTCTTTTTTATTTTTTTGTTTAGTTTAATTATTTAAGAAATCCTAAGGCATTTTAGTCGCGGAGAAAAAAAAAAAAAAAAAATGCAACCAAAGTTTAAATGATTATTTACCCAGTGATGGTTATAATGGCTGTTATCATGGTGGCCACTTTTCTCAAAATTTTTATGAGGTTTTGTTGTTAAAATATTATCTTTATTACATTTTTTGATACATGTTATAATAAAAAAAATTAAATCTTGTAAAAAGAACATTAAAATTGTTTGTTAACAGCCAAATTTAAGAGGATAACAGCTGTTATAATAATAATAATAACAACGATTAATGATGGCTGTTATTTTCCTCGTTATCTAACGAGATAAATAGAAAGGTCTTATGTCTAGCACTATTATAACAATATTATTAAAGACTGCTCTATAAACATGATGCAATTTATAAAGTACACATGTGGTTATGATTGTTTTAAGGCATGTAACCATTTTTGAATGTGGTGCATATTGATGAGTTATAAGATTTATAACACCATTATTGGCTTTTGTTGTAGCTAAGCGTTATTTACATTAAACTTCAATGACCCATTAGTGGTAACCACACCATAAATGTTACCACGATTTTATAATGTTCAAAACTTGAACCTCATTCGTCACAAATGATAAAAACTGTAATGATTATGGTCATCTTTGTTTCTCCGTCTAAGACAATTCCCAGCTACTTTAAATGAATGTAAATCTGTTGTATCCTCTTGCATTGAAGTGAGTGGTCCATGTTAGGAGGGACGCTGGCAGCCCATGTTATCACTGAGAGGGCCTATCACAGTCACATTGTGGCTGTGATTTGACACTCTATCAAAATCCAGTCAAATCACAACCACCTTTGTGGCTGTGTGTGGCTGTGACCATTCAAGATTTGGGCTCGATGTTTTTTTAACGAAAGGGTTTGCAAAACTCCATTCAAGATTTGGGCTCCACGCCACCCATGCCTTACGGCTTGGGCCATAACTTCTCCTCGTAGGTTCGGGCTTGATGTTGAGCAGTTGAGGTATATTTACCGGCTGGGGTTGGACCGAAGCAAGATATCCATGCGAGGCAACTCTATCATTGACCAGGCTGGACACTTTCACAGCCCTTCCCTACTGTGAACGTTCTCAATCCTACAGGGTTCAGATGGGATGACCCTAGATAACTTCAAGCTCACCCGACTTTTAGGCCAAAACTAACAATGTGGGTCGGCAATTGACCTTTGTAGGGATGACAATGTTTGACACGACCTGTGAATCCTGTTATATTTGAAATATATATATATAAGATTCAAAATGAATCGTGTATTATATGTGTGTGCATTATGGGCTGTTTGGTTGTGTGGACCCAATAGGCCCACATGAATGACTAAAGCTCATGAGAGTGTTTAAAAGATTGGAGGAAATTTTGAATGTAAAGTTTTGTTTTAAGTTCTAGTGTTTCATTCCAAAACAAAGTACAACCCAACTCCCAAGGGATCGGTTTATGAGCGCTTCCCTTAACAAACGCTCATCACTGCTCTTTGTCAGGGTCGGACACATCAGTTGGGGGGCGTATATTCACTTTTTGGTGCTGATGTGCCTGCCGCCTGACAAAGAGCAGTGGTTAACATTCGTTAAAATGGACATTTTTTATCCATTCACAACTCCCAAAGGCTTTTGCCTTGAAAGTTTAGTCCCACATGGGAAGTGGGGAACTTCAACATCCACCTTATTAGTAAATGCAAGACCCTAAGGGGTAATGGGGTTGAAAAGGAGAGGGGAGTTTGAGGATGTTTGTTTGCATTACACGCATGCACTGAGTCGGGCTAGGGTGGGGCGGGGTAGTGTGGTGTGGTGTGGGTGTGGGTTACACGAATTAATTGATTTTTTATTTACTTAAATAAAATATTTATTTTAATTGATTGCAATTAAATTGGTTTCTTTATTAGTTGATATAATATATGGTAATATTAAATGACGCGTTATAGAATTGATTGAGATTAATTACGCATTGATTATTTTCCTAAAGAGCCTAGCTCTTCAAGGAAGGTTTGGGTGTAATCGCTCGTCTTCTTCTATAATTGAAGATGAGGAGAAGGATGAAGTACACAGACAAATATTCTGGTGAACTTCTCCATCTCCGATTACCTTATTCACTTATTGATTTCTTATTGTTTCAATTTATTTTGGATATATGTTACTCCATTGGCACTGGAGGTTGGTCTAAGCTGTTCATGTGAGTCTCTGTTAACCTGTGCTGGGTCTACCAGAGAGGTTGGTGTTTCCTAGAGGTGATCGCTGATAAAGCCTACTGTACCAAAGACAGGCCGGTGAATATCACTTTAAGGACAATGTTCTATACGTGCTTAATCATCAACCGATAAGTTGCTTATGTCTCTTTAATTTGCAGATTTTGGATTAATACTTATTCTGTTGGACTGCATCTATTACATACCGAGCAATCTGTGAGTTGATACGCATCATATTTGACACTGCCATCATTTACTATTGTCGGATATTGAATTATCTCAACTATTATTTACATTAGTTGCAGAGTACCAATAGCTGCCCTGTGCTTTCATCATTTTTCTTGCCTTGGGAAGCCTTTTGTTTTATCTCTCTTGTATGTCAGACTGTTTCTTTAATGTAGTGTGTTGGCCACTCTCTCATACACGACACAAGGCCAATGAAGCTCCTAAATTATCATAAGGGTCATAAGAACAGAAAGTTTGAAGAATCTTTTTGAGGATTTTGTCATCAAAAGCATCCATTCTAGTGTCAGTGAAAGCATGCAATCTGATCATTCAACATTTGTTGTTGATCTTTTATTTGACGCTCTGACTGCAATCTTATTGGGTGTTCATCTTCCTTTGAAGCTAGCAAACATTATCATGTAATGAAGATGTTATATAGCTGATGAAATCTGAGTGCTTTTTTTTTATTATCAAATCCTAGGTGAAAGTGAAGGATCCACCAGCCTAAGACTCCTATAGTACTGTTCGTCACCGTTGTGCTTTGGGGTGACAGTCACCTTCTCATGAAGAAGAGAAGCTGAATAGAACCCAATACCAATTGTCCAATCATGACAAAATCTTTGGTCCCAGACCTCGCATTGTTACCCAGGTTGTTCACTAGATCAGATTTTGTGATGAAGTTTATATTGATATGTGATTTGATATACTTGCTTCTTCTTTCTTCCTTTTTTTTTGCAGGATGATTTCATGATGAGGGACAAGGACCTATGGATGACATGTCAAGTAGAGGAGTGAAGATTAAGATGTTTTAAGAGCTTCGTTTCCAACTCATTTTCTTCTTTGTGAAGATTGAAGGTTGTCAGTACATGTACATGTGAAGATCAATGACTGTCAACATGTCTAAAGACAAACGACTTGTAGCAGCCAAGGTGAGAAGGTTGACCCGAATTGAAGCTTCCTCTCCTACTTCCTCTCTTTTGTGAAGATTGAAGATGGCTAGTACGTGTAAAGACCAAAGATTGGCGGCACTTGTGAAGCTTAAAGACATGCAAATGTGAATCCTGAAGAATTGTAGCTGTGAAGGCATGTGAAGAACAAGGACATGTGCTATGAAGACCGAGGATTGGTAGCACATGTGAAGCTCAAAGACATGCAGATGTGAAGAACAAGGACTTGTAGCTGCAAAGACCAAGGATTGGCAGCACATGCGAAGCTCAAATACATGCAGGATGTGAAGACCAAAGACTTATCTATGAAAACCAAAGACTTGCAACAGCCAAGGCAAGAATGGGTTAGGTTGAGTTGAGGTTTCTTCTCTCACTATCTCTCTTGTGGAGACTAAAGATTGCCGGTACATGTGAAGATCACAAACTTTCAACAGCTAGAGAAAGTAGGGGTTGAGCTAAGTTGAGGTTTCCTTTCTCACTAGCTCTCTTGTAAAGACTGATCGAAGATCGCCGAAGCTCAAAGACTTGCAATATCCAAGGCCAGTAGAGGTTTAGTTGGGTTGAGGTTTCCTCTCTCACAACCTCTCTTGTGGAGATTGAAGACCGTAAGTACATGTGAAGACTAAGAACTTGTAACAACCAAGGCGAACAAAGGTTCAACTGAGTTGAGGTATTCTCTCTCACTACCTCCCTTGTGAATATTGAAGACCGCCAGTATGTGCAAAGACCAGAGACTTGCAAAAGCTAAGGCAAGTAGAGGTTTAGCTGAGTTGAGGTTTCCTCCCTCACTACCTCTCTTGTGAAGATTGAAGACCGTCAGTACATGTGAAGACCGGGGATCTACAATAGCCAAGGCAAGCAGAGATTTAGCTGAGTTTGAGGTTTCCTCTCTCACTACCTCTCTTATGAAGCCGCTAGTACGTGTAGAGACCAAAGACTTATACCTCACAGATTAGATGAAATGAAGAATTGCAAAGGGACCTATGACCTTCTTCAACTAGGAGATGATGGTGAGAAACAACATTGTTGATCTAGATAGCCATCCAGAGCAACATCAGTCACCGAAGCATCTATGATGAGGCAAAACTGTATATTTTCTTCTCACCTTGACCTCTGGGACTTTAAAGACGATGGAGAGGAGTATGATTGATGGTGTAGGTAAAAACCAAATATTTGTTGTGGCCGAAATATGAGTCTTTTGCCATGCCCCCATCAAGTCAGTTTGTTGTACGCAACTTATGCTTATGTGGGCTAAGAGCGTTGTTATAACCCAAGGTTTTGGGTTTCATTTGCCGTATGCAGTTTGCGCTTGTGTGGGCCAGGGGCATGGTTTGAGAAACTCTAGATGTTGGGCTTTGTTTTTTTCATATGCATTTTATGCTCATGTGGGCCATGAGCAATGCAAGTCTATTTGTTTGTTTGTTTTTTTTTTAGCCGTACATAATTTATACTCTTGCGGGCTAGGAGTGATGTAACCTTTTTTTTTAGTTCGAACAAACAAATTTCCTCTACTTTTTGCTTAGACTTCCATTTTAGGTTTTGTGTCTAGCGAACATTTATTGAAACCAATTTTGTTGGGCCCTTCATAGTTTATACTCTTGTGGTCAGGAGTTTGGCGAGAAACACGAGATATTTGGTTTCAATTCGCTATACGCAGTTTATGCTCATGCGGGCCAGGAGCATGGTGGAGAAACACGAGATGTTCGGTTTCATTTTTTCGTACGTAGTTTATGTTCATGTGAGCCAGGAGCATGCGTTTTTTTCTTAGGGGGCCATTTAAATTGGAATGTAGTTGGAAGAGTAGTCTATAAAAGATAAAGCCTCATGACCTATAGTTGCATTAACCATGAGTTTTGTGATTTGAAGCGTGACATCATCTTTTCGACATGCCTTATTCAATTCACGAAAGTCAACACAAATTTGAACTCGCCCATTCTTTTGCTTCACTAGGACTATGTTGGAGATTCATGTGGGATATTTCACTTCACAAAAGAAGTCGGCTTCAATGAGCTTGTTGACTTCTACTTCGATATATGGAATTCTTTCTAGCCGTAAATGGCATCGTGCTTGCTTAATAAGCCGAACATCATGCTTGATGGTCAAGTGATGGACTGCTACATTGAAGTTGAGTCTAGGAATCTCTCTATAGGTCCAGGCAAAAACATCTTTGTTCTCTTGAAGTAATTTGATATAATCAAGTTCCTCTTTAGGGATCAATAAGGAACTGAAGGAGATAGGTTGCAGATCTTTTTCTGTACCAAAGTTCACTTCTTTGAGTTCAACAACAGTTGTTTTTCCCCTTTCTTTGAAGACTGATAGGGCTTTTTTGAGTTCTTCTTCTTTATTGATCTCATCACTAGTGATGTGATACACTGATACGAGATTTTCATCCTCATCCATCCCATCATTTAGTCCTTCAAGCATGGAGGGTTGGTTAGTGAAGATGACTGTCCACTACCTAACTGTCAAGGTGTCTTCAGTAGAAACTTCCAACACTGTTTGTCGCTGCATACAAGATGGAATCATGCTATGTGGTTCTCCCACCTCTTTGCTGGTGATGCATTGGCTTTTATGCTTGTCTTTTTTTTCTTTAGCTTCTTTTGCACTACAGATCTCATTCCTTTATTTTGCGAGCCAAGTTTAGCATGTACTGGAGTGCGTTGCATTGGAGTTGGCTTATTTGACATTGATTTGGTTTGTCTTGAAAGTTTTTCAAACACTAAATGTTGTGTAATTTCTCCTCCAATTTGATTAAGGGCAGAGATGCGTGTTGACATTGTTATCTTCTCCTTGGGCTCATCCTGAACTTATACAACGATGTGTAGTATGGAGACCTTCTTCTTTCTAGAGATTCTGATTGTTGTTGACGTGTAACCAATCCCAACTTGACTTTTAGGCATTATGCCTGTGGCCTTATGCATTTTTCGTTGGCCCTTGGTCAACCTTGCAGCTACGGGGTAAGGTCACCTAATTATTTTTCTTCACCCTTTTTGTAGCCTATAGCTTCTAAAAGTGTTGAACACTTTAGATCGAATCATCCTTCACTTTTTTCAATCGTCACAGGTGAGGACTTCCGAATTGGAGTAGTCCTAAATGTAATAGACTCTTCTGTTGTTGTAGAGCCCTTCATAAATGTCCCCAAAACCATCTTTGAGATGGTAGGCTTGGCTAATGTGGCAACTAGGAGGACTAGATCTTCTTCCAACATCTTTAGGTTGTCTTTGAAAAATCTTCATTTCCTCTCATTAGATGTCGTCTCAAATGGAGATTGTCCTTCCTTGCGACGAGACTTGGGTATGTAGCAGAGCACTAGAGTCAATCGTGTGATCGTCGACAGAGCTATGTCTCTACTAGCTTTGGGTTCACAACATCTACCTCCTGCTACGATGATGAAGAATGTTCAACTGTAGAACTTTGGACTTCCTCTCCTTGATTGGGATGTGCCTTACAGAGAAAGGTATTGAAACTAGAAGTGCTTCTAGAATGGTTTCATTCTCCAAGTAAAATTTGGCATCAGCAAAGTGTGACTCAACATTGGTGAAAGGTTGGTCTTCAACAATAACTCACTTTTGTACTCTGTCTTGGTAGTACTTGAAACATTGATGTAAAGTAGAAGGCATTACTCTGGTCTCATGCAACCATGGTTGGTCAAGGAAAAGATGGTATGATGTCTTGCAGTCAATGACATGGAAGAGTGTTGTTAAAGTTAGCTCTCCAATGGAGAGTTTGAGCCTAATTATACCAATGACACGTTGCCCCCCTTGATTAAAACTTGAATCATTAGTCTACTTTGAGTGAGTACATCAATGTGATGCTGATTTTTTTCATTGTGCGAATAGGCATGATGTTGACCGCTAATCCACAATCAAGGAGGATAAGTTGACTCTTGTTCTCTCCAATGGATCCAGTGACATAGAGGGGTCTATTATGTGGACAAGAGCCAAGTTGAAGATCTTCATCACTAAATGAAATGGTTGCCATACAGGGTGGGAGTGCTTCTTGTTCATCACTGATGGAGATTTTTCCTTTATACTCTTCCGGTTCTACCAAGATGTGGGTTAAGGCTAAACGAACCTTCTCTAGCCAAGTTATTGCATCTAAGAGGCTGAAATTAGGTGGAACTTTCTTTAATTGAGTTCTCAAGTTCTCACCTTCTAGTTGTAGTTTGTCTTGGTCCAAGGTGGGCATGTCTCCATCAGACTCATCTTCATCACCACTTTCAAAAACACCCTCTTGGTTTATGGCATAGAAAGTAACCACATGGGTTGCCGTGCACTCCTCTTGAAAGAATCCCTTTGGCATGAACTCCAAAAGGGTTACTGGTATGCGACAGTGTTGTTGGAATATTTCATCTGGGTCACCAAATGGCGCATGGAGTGCTTTACTTTTATTTGTAGCCCTTCTCTTCTTTGAACTATTGATGGGCCTAGTTCTCAATTTTTGCTTTGATCTCTGATGAGGTATTGACAAATGGCAGGGAGCATGACACTTACGGGAAGTAACAAGAGCCCATCCCTCATCATTGACTAGAGTTGTCTCCTCTTCTTGCGGAGACACACTCCTAGTTAAAGAAACATGATCAGTCTGGGAAAGAGAAGGTAGAGCATGCTCCTGGTTTGCAGATGACTTTGATGTAAAACCTATCTTGGTTGGGTTGAAAGTCTCGAAGAAGATTTCTTTTGGTTGCAATGATGTTTTTACAACTTGGGTTGACAAAGCTGACAACGTACTTGAACTTAAGAGAGGTGTTGGGCCGAATGTGCCAAAGGTGATGATTGTCATGTTTGTAGAAGCCACATCATCACTAAGGTTGATATCAATCTTCCCTTGTTGTGTAAGCTTCATAATCTTCTCCTTGAACATAAAGCACCTCTCCATCGGATGGCTAATCACTCGGTGGTAACGACAATACTTTGAGTCAATTTTCTCAACCCATCTTTTCAGGGTGCTTAGAAGGTGGCAACCCAATCAAATTTAATTTGAGTAGCTGATCAAGCATGCCAGGGACATCTAAGTTGGGGAATGGGTACTCCTTTGCCTCTAATTTTGTCAATGTTACCTTGGCCTTTCCCTTATCCTGGGGAGGGTTAACCTTTGGTTATTCCTTCTTCTTGCTAGAGATCTTGATAGGCTTGGTGGTGGTTGTTATGACTTCCTTCCCTTTAGAAGCTTTTCCTTCATTATTCTCCTATGCCTTTTGAGAATCACTCAATTGTGGATCCCCATGCACAGCTATACTGAGTTCCATGTCATGTGCCTTGGTAGCTAACTCTTCAAAGGAATGTGACTTAATCCCTTTAAGGATGTAATGCAAGCCCCTACACATACCTTGTATGCACTTGTTGATGGCAGAAGGTTCAGACAGATAGTCTTTGCAGTTAAGCACCAGGTTCCTCCATTGGTTGATGTAGTTAGTCATTGGCTCATCCATCTTTTGTCGGGCAACAACAAGTTCAATCATGCTTACTATTTGATGAGTGTTATAAAAATGATTAAGAAACTCTTGTTCTAATTGATCCCAACTATCAATCGAACTAGCTTTGAGATCCGTGTATTAATCGAAAGCATTTCCACGAAAGGAAATGACAAACTACATCACCATCAGATCGCCAAATGTTTCAACATTGTTACATGTTTTGATGAAATGGGAAACATGTTGTCTAGGGCTGCCCTTCATATCGAACTGTTGAAACTTTGGGGATTGATAACTTGTTGACATGCACATCGCCTTAATATGTTGGGTGTATGGTTTGGCATACACAATGGAAGATTGGATTAGGCCTCCATACTGGGATCAAATGGTGTTTGCAATCATGCTTTCAAGTTGTTGGACAGAGAGGGATGCAACAGAGGTTCTTTTGCATCTCTTGGATATTCTGGTATGTGGTAGTGTGCTCCTGCTCCTGATTCCCTAGGTTCCTTTGTAGAGTGAAACTTGGTGGATGTGAAAGGTCAATGCTTGCTCTATACGTTGATTTTGTTGCTCTAAAAGATGATAAGTGCACGTTTCATCATCACGATCCCATATTTCTTTAGCATGGGAAGCCACCCATATCCCTTCTTCAGTGGTGCCTTTGGGGGTAGGATATATGGAAGAATCCTCAAAAAGTACATACTTGACTTCAAGTTGGTTGAGCTAATACAATATCCGATGTTCTCATCTCTTGTAGTTCTTTCCATTGAACTTGTTGGCATTAAAACCGGGAAGAAAAGGATTCACATTCACATTCACACCTTTAGTGTGAGTAGACATATCTTCAAATTGTTGGATCTGTAATCCAATAATTCCAAAATCCGTTAATTCCATAATCTTAAAGTTAAGTAATTTAATTTAATTAAAAATTAATAACCGAGTGACCCGAGACATAGAGGTGCCATTTTATACGTTTCTTGAAGATAATTGAGGCCTCCCACAAGATTGTGCAAGGGAGCATGCCAAGCTACTCCCAAGATACAACTAAGCTTGGAATCAACTCCATGTCTTTTAATGGGCTTACATGGCCCAATAATGATGTAGGATACCTCCACGTATAACTTATTTCCCTTGAAAGAGATGGGTGTTCAAAAACGTCCATTTTGTCTTGTTCAAATCTTTCCAAAAATTCGGAAAAGTGTCCCCTTATCAAGTTGATAAACATATATGAGAACTGAATTAAGAAGATCATGGTTGCATCATCAAACCTTGTGAAGGTTCACTGGTGTGAATACTTCAACACTTGGTTGAGGTGGTTTCCAAACCTAAGGATGCATTACAAAACTCATACAAGGGAAATGTAGTTCCATGGACATAAAGGAACATGTGTTTTGCAATGCAACACATATCTAAGGGAGAAAGAGAGAAAAGAAGGTATAGACCCTCATTCACCACCTCCTTCTTCTTTTTCCTCTTCTTATTTTCCTTATTCTTGTTCTCGGTGCTCCTCTTGCCTTAAGCTAGAATTTTTTTTGTTGCCTTAGTCGCCACTTTGGAGCCCAAGGGCTCCTTTTATAGTGGAAGTGGGCTTCGATCCACTCCCTTGAGGTGTCCACAATTTGTTGGTCCTCATTCAGCCCAGTCATGGGTGAATGGGCCTTTGTCAGGCTCGGTTTGGGCTTTTCTTGCGTCAGACGCAAGATTGGGTCGGTTCTTGGCCTCTGCAAATGAGCCAAACTTGTGGCAAATGGACTTGATCCATCACATTCGCACACTTGGTCTACTCATTTGTGAGCCTTGGCCCACTTCATTCATGGGTTTAGGTCCACTCATTTACACACTCTTAAGTCACATCATTTGTGCACTTTGGTTCGAGTTAGTTGCGCACCAATCCAACTTTGGACCTTTTATTCGTGCACCCATGGTCGCATAGTCCGGTTCATTCTTGCACCAGTCTAAGTTTGGATGACCCGGATACCACGAGATCACATTTGGACCATCTAAAAGGAATTTTACGACCCTTAATGCGACTCTGCGATGATGCACACATGCGAAGTGCAAAGTGCATTTCAAGCGCCCTTGTGCCCAAGCCCTTACCAATGCTCTTGTGCGTGTGCACAAGGTGCTATGCACCTTGCTATACCGTAGCAGCCAAGAGAGAGAGTGCGAGTATCTCAAAATACACAAGAGTGATGGAGAGTTATAACTTATATATTGCATTTTGTTTTTTATTCTAACCAATGTGGGACTAAACAAATGAGAAACAATTTTGAAAACACAATTTGAAAACTTAATTAAGAGCTATTAAGGAAAGCTATTAATTGCATTAATGGCATGTTATTAATTACATTTAATGGCTTTTTAAGGCATTAGTTTTCAACAATCCCTCACTTGTTTTTTAAAATTTCAAAAAACTGGTATTTATTTGGGCAATAAGAGAGGTCCCCTATGCAGCAGTGCATGGTGGATGACCCTGGAACCAACACCATATGTAATAGGCTGTTGTCCATTTGAGGACGTAGTAGATTACCCTGGAACTAGTGTCTTCTTCGACGGACCCAACTTGTTACACGCACAGTCATCTTGAGAGGGTTTACACTACATGAAGCTTAACAGTTTATAGATTATTTTTTATGTTGGGTTTATTGAGCACTCTAGAGACAACCTAAATCTCATAGGAAGTGACTAGCTTCTATACTCAGAAAGGTGAGTTTCTTATTTGGCATAAACTACTCAGGTTTTAAGGAACTCTTTTGAGAACCATCATGTTTCAGCTCCATCAAGGTATGTTTCAACCCAATCAGAGCATGCTTTAGCTCAAACTAAAGTATGCTTCAACTATTCCAGAGTATGTTTCAACTCAACACGGGTATAAATTTTAACCCACCCAGAATTTGTCAGAACTTATTAAGAGAACCTAGTTCTCATCTTCTCATCTGTAGTTCTGACTATAGGCTCAAACACTATTCATTTACAGGATTACCAACTTTAAGAATGCCATATGAATGAACTTATTTCATTAGTGAAACATTTGTGCTTTCTAGAAATACATGGCTTGTTTTCCCATTAAACCTTCGGGCAGTCAGGTTGGTTTCCCATTAAACCTGAACAGTTAGGTTGGGTGTCCACCAGTACAACCTTATAGGCTTAACAGTCCCATTCCCTTCGACGTTTTGAAGGTTAACTCATTTGCAAGGCCTGAGGATCTGTCAGATTTTAACTGGACTTCACATATTATATAGCTACATTTCCATTAGTTATCAAATCCTTCATATGACTATGCTTTAGCCGTATCGTTTTGGACTTTTCATTGTAATTCTCACTATATGTCTTTAGTAGAGTTGCCATATCATAGTATATAGTTATAGGTGGAACTGGCTTGGTCCAGATTGGTATGTCTACCAATACATTCCTTAACCCTTATGCTTCCTCTTCGACTGATGAGAGTGTGACAAACTCTGACTCTATTATTGAATAAGTTAAACACGTTTGTTGCTTCGACTTCCAGGAGACTGTAGCTCCTACTAATGTGTATATCTAGGCAATTACAGATTTATAGTCATCCAAATCTGAATTCCATGTAGCATCACTGTGTCCCTCAACAACAGCTGAATACATTCCATAATGGATCCCATAGTACATCGTACCCTTCAAGTACCTTAGAACCATAAACAAAGCACTCCAATGCTCACTACCTAGGTCACTCATGTATTTACTTAGCATTTCAATTACGAAAGTGATGTCAAGCCTAGTGTAGTACAGGGCGTATATCAAGGATCCAATAATCTGTGAATACTTGTATTGAGATACATGACAACCTCTATTCTTTGTTAACTTGACACTTATGTTTATAGGTATGGATGTTGGAGTACATTCGTACATATTGAATATTTTGATAACTTTCTCAATGTACTTTGATTGTGTGATAACAATCCCATTATCACTTCTAACAATCTTGATTCTCAGAATCATTTTAGCAACCTCTAAGTCCTTCATATCAAACACCGAAGACAGAAATTTCTTAGTGTAGTTAATGCAGTCAATATCAGTCTCAAAGATGAACATATCATCAACATAAAGACTGATAATCACACTTGACTCTTCAATGATTTTGCTATATATGCACATATCGCCATCATTGGATTTGAATCCATTCCCAAGGAGAGTCGATCGGAACTTATCATGCTACTGCTTTGGAGCTTGTTTCAATCCATACAAGGATCTTATAAGTTTGCATACTTTATTTTCTTGACCTGACATGACAAAACCTTTCGGCTACTTCATGTTAATTTCTTCTTCTAGTTGGCCATTTAGGAAGGCAGTTTTTACATCCATTTGATGAATAATTAGATTCTTTATTGCAGCCAACATTATCAGTAATCTGATAGCTGATATTCTAGCTATAGGGGCATAAGTATCGAAGTAGTCAAAGTCCTTTTCTCCACACCCTTTAGCAACCAGTATGGCTTTGAACTTTTCCATTGTACCATCTAGTCTGAGTTTTCTTTTAAAAATCCACTTGCAGCCAATGGGTTTACAACCCTGAGGTAGATCCATTAACACCCATGTTTGGTTGAAAATAATGGATTGCATCTCATCATCTATTGCTTCTTTCCAAAAGATAACATCATGGGATGACATTGCTTCTTTGTAAGACAATGGGATCGCCTTATGCCAGATAGACTATATAGTTAGGACCAAAGTCGTTCAGCTTTCTTTCTCTAGTACTTTTCTGAGGTTCAACTTGCTTGGAATTCTCTTGTTTTCGCTTATTATTAGACTTAGGTTCTCTTACCCCCACTATTTCTTGACTTTTATTGAATGAAAATGTGTTCTCAAAGAACTCAACATTGATTGATTCAACCACTGTATGAGGGAAACGTGTTTCTAGATTTAGAAATCTATAAGCCTTACTACTCATAAAGTATCCAATAAAAGCACAATTTGTTCCTCTAGATCCAGCCTTTGCGGTAAGCTTATGCGGTAGTTTAACTTATGCAAAACAACCCCAAACCTTGAAGTAATATAAAGTAGGTTTTCTTCCTTTCCATATTTCATATGGTGTAACACATAGTGTTTTATGAGGAACACGATTCAAAATGTGACATACCGTCAGCAAGGCCTCTTCCCATAAACTTAGGCATGCACCTGAACTTGTCAACATAGAATTGACAATTTCCATTAATGTGCGATTCTTTCTCTCTACAACTCCATTTTGTTGCGGAGTGTACGGTGCATACATTTCTCTTATAATTTCATGTTCTTTGCAGAACTTAATGAAATTCGAGTCAATGTACTCACCACTTCGACCAGACCTTAGTGTCTTGATCTTTAAGTTAAGGGAGTTTTCAACTTCAGCCTTGTATGACTTGAACTTCTCAAATGCTTTATCTTTCACCTAATTAGAAATACATATGTATATTTGGACACGTCGTCAATAAAGGTTATGAAATACCTTTTACCTCCTCTTGTAAGAGTGTCGGTCTTCTCATAAATATCAGTGTGTACCAGATCTAGCACATTCGTTGATCTTTCTAAACTCTTAAAGGAGCTATGTATACTTTTGCATTTATTACACGTGATGCATTTGTTATTAGAAAAATCACCTAAATTAGTGATTAATCCTAATTCAATCATCCTCTTAATTTTTTGTAATTAACATGTCCTAATCTACTATGTCATAGATTAATTGATTCAGACATGTTAGCAGAAGAACTTGGCATTTCATTGATAGTGTTCAACTTAAACATTCCACTAGTGGCAAAAGCTTTGCCTACAAAAACACCATTATTTGACAATACGACTTTATCGGATTCAAACACCATCTAGAATCCGTGCTTGACTAAAAAAAAAAACCCTAAGATGAGGTTCTTTCTAATGTCTAGGACATGCAAGACTTGTTGCAGAAAAAACAGACTTCCTAGAAGTGAATTTCAGCTCAACCTCGCCTTTGCCGCTAACAGTCAAATGGGCAGAGTTACCCATGCACATGTTCATTACAGTTACAATTTCGTAGGAGTTGAACATGTTCTGTCATTGCAAATGTGGCATGTAACACCGGTGTTTAGCCACCATTTGACTTCATCTCCTACTAGGTTCAATTCAGTGATCATGGGAATGGTCTTCTCTAGTTCAACAACTTGTTTTCCTTTATCGAAAGTGGTACTGTCAGTTTTCTTACAACAACATTTACAAAAACTTTTTTTCCTTTATCGGAAGTGGTCTGCACTTATAATAACTGAATTTGACTTTATCTTTCTTGGAAGGCTTCTTTTCATCCTTGGACTTCAACTTAAGCCGATTCTTTTTAAGTGGTTTCTTGTTGTCAAACTTATTCTAGATGATGTGAGCCTGAACAGACTGATCATCGTTCTTCCTTTTGAGCCTATAGAATTCCTCAACTCGAAGATGATGCTTTAAGACTTTCATGCACAAATCTTCTCGTTAGTGCATCAACTTGAGTTTGTAATCCTTCCAATATGGTGGCAACTTGGTGATTACAACATCAACTTGATATTTTGGGGGAAACGACATCCCACAAGAAGATATTGAGTCAACTATCTTTTACAACTCTTTAACTTGCTCAAGAATCAACTTATTGTCGACCATCTTAAATTTTAAGTAATTCTGTACTAGGTATTTCTGGTTGCCAGATTCCTCACCAAGGTAGATAGCTCTTAGAGCATCCCAAAGCTCTCTAGTAGATTCCACTTTGTCGAAAAATTATTCTAATAGTTCATTAGTCAAAGACTCCAAAAGATGATAAGTGCATGTTTCATCATCACGATCCTATATTTTTTTAGCATAAGCAGCTACCCTTATCCCTGCTTCAGTGGCGCCTTCGGGGACAAAATATATGAGAGGATCCTCAAAAAGTACATACATGACTTCAAGGTGGTTGATCCAATACAAGATCCGGCGTTCCCATCTCTTGTAGTTCTTTCCATTGAACTTGTTGACATTGGAACTAGAAAGAAAATGATTCACATTTG
Organism: Platanus orientalis; assembly: GCA_025762735.1. Classification (NCBI taxonomy): domain Eukaryota; kingdom Viridiplantae; phylum Streptophyta; class Magnoliopsida; order Proteales; family Platanaceae; genus Platanus; species Platanus orientalis. Next base: position 561 of record JAOXJP010135835.1, on the reverse strand, counting down.
CATTCGTACTTTTAACGGGAGCATACATATCTTCAAATTGTTGGATCTATAATCCAATAATTCCAAAACTTGTTAATTCCATAATCTTAAAGTTAAGAAATTTAATTTAATTAAAAAATAATAACTGAGTGACCCGAGACATAAAGGTGCCATTTTATGCGTTTCTTGAAGATAGTCGAGGCCTTCCACAAGATTATGCAAGGGAGCGTGCCAAGCTACCTTCGGTAACAACTAAGCTCGGAATCAACTCCATGCTTTTTAATGGTCTTACACAGCCCAACAAAGACGTAAGATACTTCCACATATAGCTTAATTCCCTTTAAAGAGCTGGTGTTCAAAAACATCCATTTTGTCATGTTCAAATTTTTCCAAAAATTCGGCAGAGTGTCCCCTTATCAAGTTGATAAATATATATAAGAACTGAGTCAAGAAGATCATGGTTCCACCATCAAACCTTATAGAGGTTCACTGGTGTGAACACTTCAACACTTGATTGAGGTGGTTTCCAAACCTAAGGATGCATTACAAAACTCGTACAAGGGAGATGAAGTTCCATGGACT
>JAOXJP010135824.1:0-13478 GCA_025762735.1 Platanus orientalis | reverse complement strand
ATGTAGTTAGATTAGAATATGCTTCTTAAGTTTTCACGATTTTTACAATATTTCTTTTCGATATTTCTGACATTTCCATATATGTCTTATTTTGACCTGACTGATATTTCCACCAACACTGACATTTTGAACCTTGGTTGTACCCCTCGTGCTTTCTCAATGGGAATAAAATCTCTTACGTTACTTATCAAAAAAGGGGGGAAGGCAGCTTTAGAGAAAGAAGATAGATAAAAATTCCAGCTCCAGGGATAAGGTTGGAAGAGTAACGAGCATGGTTCAACAAATCAGCTGACCCGAATCCCGAATCCGGGGTCAGATCGGCTTTAGCAGTGGATCTGCCTTGGATCGGGCTGGATCGGTGGATCAGATTGGGATTTGATTGGGATCAAACTGTGGATCGGTAAGCCAGGTCAGTTGGATCTACTCTAGATCGGACGGATCGATAAGCCGGATTGGTCCCAATCAGGCAATCCGGATCGGGATAGGCCGATCCGAGATAGATTTTCATGTTTTACCCTTTAATCTTCGATCATCCGATCCGAGCCAGATTTTCATGTTTTTCCCTTTAATCTTGGATTATCCGATCCGAACCAGATTTTCATGTTTTTCCCTTTAATCTTGGATCATCCGATCCTTTCAAGAATCGGTTGATCCAGACATGGATTGGATCAAGATCGGCCCTATCCGATCCCGAAATTTTGATCCATGGTAATAGGGTGGAGACAAGCTTTGGGACGGGCTGTGGAAACAGATATCGAGAATCTATGAAATTTTCTTGCCTTGCAATTCATTCAAAGTGGGTGGCGGATGGTGTTTGATTTTGGAAAGATGTATGGATAGGGAATGCATTTTTAGAAGCAAATTTTTCATACCTCTACCATTTATCCCGAAAAAAGAAAATAGTGATGAGAGACCATGGGGCATTTAGTCCATGTGTCAAAACTTCTTTTATAGCCAAACATGTTATAGTTTTCCCAGATTCTGAAGACAGAAGATTTTGGTCGAGCCATTCTGAGGACATGTTCTCAGTTAGTGCTTTCTACCAGCAGTTGGTTAGATGTGAGGTAGAGGTAACCGTAGAAAAAATTGTTGTGGAGAGTAAAGGTTCCCTCAAAAGTGGTTTTTTTTTGTGGCTGCTCTGTAGGGATAAAGAGCTAACCATTCACAATCTGGTGGTGTGAGGCCAAGCACTAGTCGACCAGTGCATCATATGTTACTAAGAGACAGATTTGGTCAACCATTTGTTCCTTCACTATAAGGAGGCAAGAAGTGTGTGGTCCCTTTTTTTTTTTTCTGAAGCAACTTGTCTCGTGGGTAATGCCGGAGATTGTGGAACAAACTTGAAAGCTTGGAAAAGTACACGGAGGGACCCAATAGCAACCAGGAAAGTAATATGGAGTTTGAAACCTTTTACGGTTTCTTGTGGCTTGAGGGTTATGGCTAGAAAGGAACACAAGAATTTGCAAGGGAGCTAGCATGGAGCTAAATAGAATCTTGTCCTTGTATGTTTAGGTATCCCATTTACTGTTATACCATGGTATCAAATTTCAAGATTTTGTTTTTGAATGGCACTGTTACTGTATTTGGGTCCACCTAACCTGCATTTTCACAAGTTGGTGAGCTTTGTATCACAATTGTATTTCTCATACAGTTCTTGTTTTTTCCCTAGTATAGTTATCCCTATTTATCGGAAAAAAAAAATAATAGGGGTCAAAACTGTTTCTTTTTTTTTCTCTGCTTCATGGCTTGTACAGCGTTTGTGATTTCTTCTAATCACTTCAATCATTATCTTATCCAGAGAGAGAGAGAGAGAGAGAGAGATGCGAAAGTACTGTCTCATGAAAGCTGAAAAACAAAAGTTTACACTGTATTCCCAATTCCCCTAACTACAGAGTCCCAACTATTCAACAATTCTGTCCTTTTAATTTCTCAAAACTTTACATTTGGAGGACCAAAAATAATCAATTCTTCTGCCCTATATGCCATTCTATAAGCTGGTTCAGTGTAGTTCTAAAAGACTCAATTCCTTCTATTATTACTGGTAGGATCATATTGATTGTTAAATGTGTTCTGAGGTATGTGATTATGATGATAGTTTATTACTTTTGGCACTCGCTAAGCAGTAACTAGTATTGCTATTGATGAACTCAAGTCCTCATTTCTGCCTCTACTATTGTTACTCCATTTTACCAAGGCTCAAGATATCATCTCAAATGACACACACACACACACATCATTTTTTTTTTCAAACACACATGAACAAGTATAACAATAAAAAAGTTACTCTCTATTGATACAGAAACCAAAAAAACATTCACGTGCTGATATTAACCTTCAGTCTTACCTAACTCTTTTTTTTTTGGGTGTAAATTACAACAAAAAAATACTTGCAACAAAGAAACTCTACGTCTCTATTAATTTATTATTTTGTAATCTTCAACCTTCTGAAATTTGAACTAAAATTCTCCATAAGATAGAAACAACTGTGGATTGGATCATCTATGTATGCATAATATTCAAGTCCTTCCTAGTAAAATTTCCAAGATTCTTAACCAAAAAAAAAAGGTGTATACTGCTTAAAAGATGTCTAAAAAGTAAAAACCCATCCCGCAAAAAGTCTCGAATTAAACTTCTAAATGTTGAAAATTGAAATACCAAGAAGCAAACATGGAAGATTAAGAGAGACCAAAAATGTATCCCAAAAGAAATTCAAAAAACTATGCATTTTCACATTTTACAACACAACGAATAATGGAAGTCAACCAAAAGAAAGGGAGCAATTTTACAAATTCCCAGATGTGCATGTATAAGAGGAGTGATGTGATAGCCCACCAACTTTTTTTGGTGATGAGCAACCATCTAAAATTCTAATATTAATGTCTTGGAATCCTAAAGGGGAGGGGTGAATAGGATTACTAATTTTTCTTTTTAAATCCTTTTTAATTATTTACCCTTCCAAGTTAGAGTTTACTTTAGGTTGTCTCCCAAGTATATATGTGATAAAACAGTAGTGCAATTAATTGGCTGCTTTCATCCTTGTTTTTTTTTCTAGGAGCATCTTTTAAGTTGTCTCCTTGTACTCATTCTCTTATCCCTATTCTTTTTTTTTTTTTAAGAGAAATAAGAAATATATTAAAAAGCCAAATAAGAAACAAACGATAGCATGAGCCATGCTAGAGGATACAATACAACTCTAAAGAGAGGAAAATACAAATCGGTGCCAATCAAACACCCAAGTCTCATAGGGGGGACAATCCCTCTTAGAGGAGACAGAAAGGCAGACATGAATCCTAGAGAGGGCATCATCCAACACTTTATGAGGCTGTCTTTGAATCCCCTCAAAGAGCCTCCTATTGCGTTCCTCCCAAACTGACCATGAGAAAGCCGTCGGGATGAGGTTCCACATTTGCCGACCCATCACTAGCCATGGAACTTGGATACAGTTTCCCGATTGGAGATCCATGGATCACAGACGGTATCTCCCCATGGCCTTTCGCCTATGAAAGTGTCATTCCTTCTCAATGCCCAGGCATCCATCCAATGTGTTTCATCCTCTGTTCTGTTGTACCGGCCACACTTCAAGTAACAACCTGATAGATCCCGGCTGGGCCCAAATCACTCTCATGTGCCTGAGGAAATAGTTCCAAAAGGGGGTCACCCACTGACAATGAATAAAAAGGTGGTTGGAAGATTAATTGGTTGCTTTAGACATACAAGGTGTTAACGTAAGATCAAGAAAATAAACAACAAACACCAATCACACAATGAGACAAGATTTATAGTAGTTCGGTCAATTTAGGCATACGTCCACTGTCCAAAAACTTCAACTAAGCTATTTTAATTTTATAAATAGTATACCCACTATTACAGGAAAATTAATAAACCCAACAGTATCTTAACTCAGTGAACTCCGGTCACTATCAAACACACTTGGTGGTTCTGACGAGTATAAGCAAACCTCCAGTGACTCCGGTAAAGGTGTAATCACATATAAGACAGTTTTTCAGCAAGGAAGCTTAATTTCCAAACATATGCCTCTTAGAAAGCTAATTTTCAATATTAACTCCTCCAATTTATAGCAAATGTGGAATATCAGTAAATGCCTCTTAAAGACTAATTTTCAAGTTTAATCACAATATAAATTCTTCTAATTTATAGAAAGAAGGGAATTTCAGTAAATGCCTCTTAAAGGCTGAATCAATAATGAATGAATCTTTGTTAAAAATTAGGAATTATAGTCTCAGATATTATCCTCTTTAAGTATAGACTTTAAAGGGGATTAATGATGAGAACATGGAGACCTAGGTGGGATCCACACAAAGAAATAGTAGAGTCCACTTATGAGGATTATGGAAGTCTACAAAGAATACGTCAAGAGAAAAGAGTTTTGCTTCGAATTGGAACAAATTTGAAACTTTTGGGAACAACTTTCTATTTTGGAGGCAAGGTGGGGTACACGCATGTAGAGAAGTAAGGAGAAACTTGAGAACATCCTAAAAATGTTTGGTTTTGTTTTAGAGAGGTCTAATAGAGAGTCTGTTAGTTTATTTTATATTTTCCCATTAAAAGGAGGAACTTGAGAACATCCTAAAAATGTTTGGTTTTGTTTTAGAGAAATCTAGTAGAGAGTCTGTTAGTTTATTTTATATTTTTCCATTAGTTATTAGAGTAGGGCATGGATGAAATTTTAGTTTTTTCTATAGGACAAAGTTGTAACTAAGTTCGAAATAAGGTTTTTACAGGGAGAAATCTCTTTCACACGATTTAAGGGAGAATTTTTTTTTGTATTAGATGGCTAGGATTAAATTAGGGGATTTTGGCTTATTAAACAAGCTTCACATTTTGTACTTGTTTTTTTAATGAATATTTGAATAAAACTTTAAAGCTAAATTGTTCTCCTCTTCTCCAGATGGTTGAAGGTGTTTCTTCATCAAGTTTTGCCTAAACTTGATCCTAGGTTAGTGATTTCCTACGGAGGATTGGTGATTTTCCTCAACGTATCTATCTCTTGTCTCTTTATTTATTCTTCTCCTTCATCTTCTTCTTTATCTCTTTTATATTTTTTTGGTTTTCTTGAATCTTCTTGCTAAATCCACTTTTTTCCTACCTTTTCTTGATTTTTATTTAAGGTTTTGTTCCTTGGTCACTCTTCTTACCATCCATACAAATTTATTGAAGTTTCTCTTTGATTTCATATAGTTCTTGATCCATCTTCTACCTCTAATTTTTTGTTTCTTGAATTTTAAGATTCTATAGTCTGAAAGTTTATATAATTTTATATAGCTAGACTTGTCGGAATTATTTGAAATTTGGTTCACATGTTCCTTATAAAGATCAGAATCACCCTGCAAATTTTCTGATTTATGCGATGCATGACCAGGGTTTTTTTTGGTAATTTTTGAGTTTCTATGCAAAAATTACAGAATTACCCTTTTTGGGTCTTTTTCCTTATTCTCTTCTTATTTTCTGTTTCTTTTCATTTTAACCTCTATTTTGTCATTCAATTTCTTGATTTTTCCTATTTTGTGGCTACTTGATTGCTTTACAATTCAATTCTTGAAATATCTTGCTTCCGCACTTCGAATATCATAATTATTTGAGTCTCTTAGAATTGTTCTACATTAGTATCTAGGGTAGTCTAGTCCATGGAATTGTATTCATGTGCATGTACTATATAAATACCTTATGGAATACCAACCCTCTACACACACATATATATCCGTATAGAGTACAAAAATACTCTTATCGATTTTCCCCCAATCATGCTCTCTCTCTCTCTTGTTTCTTCTTCTTCTTCTTTGTCTCTCTTCGTTCTTCTTTGTCTTTCTTTATTTTGCAGGTATACAAATTGAAGCTAGTATTAGAGTTAAGGGAATGGGTGGAGGAAACTAGCAATGAAAAGGAGCTAGAAGTAGGGCTGACGATAGTCGTACAAACGCTAATGTTAGCCGTATGTATGCTGACGTCAGCCAGGCCATACTTGTGTCAAAACCAATAGCGAGTAAGGTTTTAATCGTGCTGATTTTAGGTGAATTTTTCATATTTTTTAGAATTTTTTGAGACCTAGAAGTATGTTTTGTGAGCATTTAAAAAAAAATCGAAAAATTTTAGATTAAACGAAACTAATTGATCCAATCAGAGTAGGGCCCACTTGACGACATTTCTTGGAGGGCTACATGGCTAGTTAGTTTAGTTTATTTAATGAGCATTTTGAGACTTTATTTTTTGTTTTTGATAAAGTACAAGACTGTTTTATGTAATTAGAGCAGGAGGGGCATGGGGGGAATATTCTTTTATGTTCTTGGGCATTATTGGAATAGGGGGCACCTTATAACTCTACTCTCTCTTCTCTTTCTTTTTTTCATATTGAATGAATTTGAAGACAAAAGAAAAGTGGTTGACGGCTGCTCTGAAACTCCAGAGATTGGAGATCTAAGAAGGATTCTTAGATCAAACCACGCTTGGTGAGAAGCCAAGGATCAAGTTTCTATTTTGTTTTCGGCATTCCCATGTATTTAATGTTATGATGCTCTTCTATTTTTCTCTTTCTTACATGCTGCAAATGGTTGGGAGTGGTTGATGGCTGAGTTTTCTTACAATCATGATTTAATATCCCATTAGTTTCTCTTAAATTTCTTGATATAAAATCCATTTGCGAGGCTGCTTGAAATTTTCTGCTCCCAAATTTGACTTCCCCTTTTGTTTTTCGTGCATTTGTCAACCCTAGGAACACCCTACTTGCTATCTTATGATAAGGGACCTCTTTGATTGAATCCCATAGTCATAACTGCCTCGTTTGATGCACCATTTCTGATCGGATTGAAACCTCCTTGCTGTCCTCATTGTGACATCATAAATCAGCCCTTGTATTACTAAATTTACACCCTTTAATAGCCCCATTGATGCCTACTCACTATAGCTATTTGAGGGAAATGAGGACTTGACAAAACAGTTGGGTTTATTCCTTTCTTTGATTTAACAAAACACTTGTGTGGTTTTTAATTTGATTACGAGCACTTTATACTTTCTAGGATTGTTGGCATATGGTAGTTGAACCTTCATTAAATCATTGTTATAAGACTTAAGCAATAAGGTTGATGAGTTGGAATTTCGGTTATACTGATTATTGCTCTGCATAATCCCTTTGATCTTTATACTCTCATATTAATTACATGCATCTGACATCAAATTTGGTATCAGAACATGGTTAGGTGTATTTAGAATAGGCTTGTTGCATCATAGGTAGATAGCATGTCATCTAGGTGTTTGCCTAAAGTTCTCTTAGATCTATCCCATAGCATGATTCTTATAGTGTGCATTTTAGTTTCTGTATACGTGTTGATTTCTGTTTTCAGCATTGTATAAGAGTTATTCATTAGTCTGTAAGAAGTTGCATTACCCTTAGGAGTAGTCTTGGTGTATGCTCATAAGGTGTGGTACTAACTATCATCTAAAAATGGCTGCTGAAAACTTTGATTTAGATCAAGCTTTTATGGATCTAAGTGCCCAAATAGATGGATAGATGAATATCCACATGAATCACATCCAAGGCTAGTTAGATTATGTTACTACTAGGGTGAATGTCCTCGAGAATTCACGGCCTAGAAGTGAGGGTTCTATGGGAGGGTCCATGAGAGAGAAAGGACCAGTACATAACCTTGCTGGAGTTTGAAATAGAGTTAGGTCTACCCTACCCATGGCTGAGAGAGGTGTAGATGAGTATGATGACACCGTCATGAGGTCTGTCAAGGTCAAGACACCTCCATTTGATCGAAGGTTGAATCCAAAAGTCTTTCTGGATTGGCTTTATAATATGAATGATTACTTTGATTGGTATGAGATGTCCGAGGCTTGTGGTTTTCCAAGATGAAGTTGGTGGAGCAAGCCTAACTTTACTAGAACACTAGAGTGCCAACGTCAGTTGAGGTGCTTAAATCCAATTGATTAGTGGGAGGGTACAAAGGAGAAACTCAAAGAGAAGTATCTCCAAATGTCATACCACCAACGACTTGTGGATCAATGAAACTTGTTAAGATAGAGCAGCATGTCTATCTCATGTGATACAACCTGTTTTGATGAGTTCATGTGAAGGTGTGACTTTATGGAGGATCCTACGGCTATCCTAACTCGATTTAGGCTAGGTCTTCGACCTTAGTTTTAGAAGGAATTGATTCCTCACAATTTTATGGACTTAGAAGAGGCCTATAGTTTATGCCAGGAGTTAGAGCATTACTTAAGATCCCTGGCCTCGCGAGCTTTTGAGCCTTGTTGCAATGAGTCCAGACCTGTTGCGTCTGATTGTAGACCTTTCATTAGGGTATAGCCTTCTAGAGGCCAATCGAGTAATTTATGACCCTCTTAAGTCTCAGTAGCTTGACAAGGGTAAGGGGATTGCCAAAGGAAATCAAGGTAGTTGTCGTACCCCAAAACCCATACCTGTAAGACTACGGATTTTGGCACGTGATATTAATCTATTCATATCAATGCCATTCAAATTGGTTATAAATTTTTTGCTTTTTGCCTTTCATACATACATAGCAGAACTTGCATCACTAAACCATAACCATTCCATTCCATTCAATTGAAATTAAATCTATATCCATATCCCATAAATAAAATCCATCTTCCATAAATTTAAAACCACAGTTCGACATAAGCCAAATAATAATGAACCCTCTCCATAAACTGGAATCAAAATACCCTATGACATCTTATAAAAAAGAACTGAATAATTGAATTGAAACTAAATAAAATATGTTTATAAACAAATATTGAAATCAAATAATATACTGTTTCATGTCTGAAAATAAGTTAAACTAAATCTTCATCATTGCCCTCTCTAGAATCCAACGGTGTCAACTTTGTAAGTGTGACTGACTTTTCAAATAAATAGGAACACTAGTAATATGCTAAAATAACTGGGTCAATGAACACAAATATTTTCATAATCAAAGAAAAATTTAACATGCTTTCAAAAACAATCACTTTAACATAACTTGCTGAAAATAATGCTTTTAATATAAGATACAACAAATAACATATCAAAATTAAAATCAAGATATATAACTGAACAAAAACATAATCTGAAATACATAACTAAAGTATTGAGCTGAACAAAACTGAACAAATAATTAAAACATATATTTGACATATAATGAGACCAACTGAGCAGATAACTGAAACAAATAACTAATAATGGTTTCACCTATTAATGTGACCCGATGATTGGGTATCTGTTCGCACCTATTAATGTGACCTGATGAGAGAGTACCTGATTACACCTATTATGATCCCGGCGAGGGGATATCACTATCTCGTGTCTTGTGGTGAGCATTAAATTTAAACTGATTTGTCAATTATGTGACTCGACGAAGAGGGTGCCTAATCGCATTTATTTAAACTTGATGAAACGCTCTATTAAATATTCCTCTTTGATAGCAAAGGGGCTTCACGTCATAACTAAACATATAATCTCATCAAAATAGATACATATATTTTTTAGAATCTAGCAAATATCAAAGCAGATCAAAACTAATGTTTAAACAATCTTTGATCATTCAAATAATGCATATCTTTGAGGCAAAACATAAATCAAAGAATTTAATCCATCGAAGCATATAGCTCTACGGATTAGCATATACAAAATTCTTTAAAACAACTTTTAAAAATATGTTTACTAAAAATCCTTTAAAAAACATGGAATTCTTTCAAAACAGTTTACAGACTATGTAGAACAATTTTTTTCTTTTAAAAATAGAGATTAAAATCATTTAAGAATCTGTTTGAACAAAAAACAAGAGATAAAACATGAACTTGCTTGAAAACATAATTTTCTTCTTTCAAAAACATGTAAAAAAACTCGAATAAATAAAAAACATCATGTTTCTTTGCAAAACTAGTAAACAATTTATCTAAGAACCTTTAATTAATATAAAAATGATGTAGAAGTAATTTGCAAGTCGGATTTTTCATCGTTCTAAGAACCTATGGGATTAAATCAAGCCATAAACTTCATGATTTCTTGCAAAAAAATGGAATCCAAGCTTTCTAAGAACCTAAGATCATTAAAAAACAATGCTAAGTATTCAATCTTATTTACAAAACTGATTTCCCTTTGCAAAACTTTGTTTCCAAGAACTTAAACCAAACAAAACCTTCATAAATCTTAGTAAAACTGAGGATGAACAATTCTAAGAACCTAAGAGAATGCAAAATGATGTAAAAGTGTCCAAGTTTATTTACCTTTTGGCTTGAAAATGAATTCCAAACAAAATCTTTATGTTCCTCTTCGAAAATCCCCAAAATTCCTTTCAAAACCTACCTTTCTTTTCTTCTTGTTCCTTAATTCATCTCTAGGGTTTTTTATGTCGAATTAGGTCGAGATCAATCAATTTTATAGGCCCACAAAGAGTCCCAACATGTTTGGGCAACTTCCGAAAACAAAGAGTCACGAAACCATGACTTTTTGAAACTGACCACGAAGTGACGATCGATTGGGGAAAGGGGGATCGATGGGGCTTGGGCCCAATTTTCCACATTTGTTTTTCATTGCTTTGACCTTTGCGCACTAAATCAATCATAGCTTTTTTTTGTTCGATTCGCTCGCCGTTTGTTGCATTGGAATCTAAACTTCGATACATTTCTAATGACAAAGTTTGCTCAATAATTCTTCCTGATTCATACAGATTTGTCTCTAAAGTTTCACAAGTTTGCAAGGTCTTTATATACGCGTTCAAATCATTCTAAGTGTGTGTGAAACATGTGTGAATATGTGTGGGGTGTTATAGTTGTGGTGACTAAGCTAGGTGTTGCAAGTGCAAGGGATTTGGTTACTTTACAGTTCAATGCCCCATAAGAAGATCGAATCTATATACGGATGGCACAGAGGGGATGACGAAGCAAATGGTGAGGGTGAACAGGGTTCAGATGAGGAGATCCATCATCTCGGCCTTTCACCTAGTGATAAGGATCACATGGTTGCATTTATTAGAGGGACTTCCTATGACCCATACTCTCCAGACTCTACATCCTTGATGGTGGTGAGGTGTGTTCTCACCTAGTAGAAACTAGAGGATGATTGGTGTAAGACTACCATCTTCTACATTTATGCCACTTGTGGTGAAAAGAGCTATAAGATCATCATTAATAGCGGAAGTTGTACTAATCTTTGTGTTTTCTAAGACTGTGCAATGGCTGAGACTCACCTATCCCACACCCTAAGCCTTATAGGGTGTCGTCGATTGACTCATCCTCCATTTCAATGTCCCAGAGGTGTCAAGTTCCTATTGCAATTTCTTTGTATAAGGACCATTTGGTGTAACGTTGTTCCTATAGATGTAGGCAACATGATCTTAGGTAGACCTTGGTTGTATGATTTAAATGTTACATTGTTTGGTCGCTTAAACATGTGTACATTCACATTTCAGGGTAAAAAGATCAAGAAAAATCCTCTTCTGCCTAAGTCAAACCCTTAGGATAAGGGTAAAGCAAGTCAAGGCAAGACTGTCAAAGAAGTAAAGACAAAAGCCCTACACATCATTAACCCGAAAGAGTTCAAGCGAGAGATAAGGAAAAATCCATTGTTTTTTGCCTTGGTGGTGAGAGAGGTTGCTTTTAACTTTGATTCTGAGTGTCCTCTTGAGGTAAAACCAATTTTGAGGGAGTTGTAGGATATGTTTCGTGAGGACTCATTAAATGAGTTCCCACCTATGCATGATATCCAGCATGCAATATGGTCCCAAGGGAAACATTGCCAAATTTTCCTCATTATCGTATGAATCCCACAGAGCATGCAGAGTTAAAGAAGAAAATTGATGAGCTTCTGTGAAAGGGGTTCATTAGGGAGAGTATGAGCTCATATATTGTACCTGCCTTACCCACACCCAAGAAGGACAGTTCTTGGAGGATGTGTACATAGCAGGGAAATTAGTAAGATTACGGTAAGATACTGGTTTCCCATCCCCATATGGGATGATATGTTAGACATGATGGCTGGTGCCACCATCTTTTCCATGATTGATCTTGAAAGTGGGTACCACTAAATCTGTATCCATCCAGGGGATGAATGAAAAATATCTCCTTCAAAACAAAGGATGGGTTATAAAGTGGTTTGTCATACTTTTGCGCTTTTGAATGTCCTAAGTACCTTCATGAGGGTAATGACGCAGGTGTTGAGGCCATTTATTAGAAAATTCTTAGTGGTTTACTTTGATGATATTCCTTAGCCATGACAAAGAACAACACCTTAGACACTTGAGGAAAGTTTGTGAACTCCTTAAGAACGAGAAGTTGTATGTAAACCTCTAAAAAAGTGTTCATGTCATCACAAGTTGTCTTCTTAGGGTTTGTTGTCTCGGCTGACAGAATATTTACGGATCCCGAGAAGGTCTGAGCTATAGTGGAGTGGCTAGAACTTGAAAATATCCATCAGGTTTACGGGTTCCATGGTCTAGCCACTTTTTAAATACATTTCATCCGTGGATTTAGCATAGTGATGACCCCTATTATGGATTGTATTTTGAAAAGGGAATTCCACTAGACAAATGTGGCATTAAAAGAGTTCAAGGAGATTAAGATGAGGATGATTACTGCTTCTGTCATGCACTTTTTAGATTTCTCTAAAGTCTTTGAAGTGGCGTGTGACGCATCTGGGGTTGAGTAGGAGTATTGAGTCAGGAGGGACACCCCATGACCTATTTCAACAAAAAATTAAATGAGGGCAGACAAAAATACTCTACTTTTAACAAAGAGTTTTATGTAGTAATCTAGGCATTGAGGTACTGGAGACACTCTTCTACCACAAGAGTTTATATTCTTTTCCGACTATAAGGCTCTGAGATATGTTGGTTCTCAGAAGAAACTAAACCCAAGGCATGCAAAGTGGGTTGGGTTTCTTCAAGAGTACATTTTTGTACTTAAACACAAGGTCGGGGTTGTGAATAAGCCTGAAAATGCTTTGAGCCGCAAGGTTTCCCTGTTGTAAACCATGAGCATCGAGGTGATTGGGTTCAAGAGACTGAAAGAGGATTATGAGACGTGCCTAGATTTCAGGGAGGTGTATGCTTCTATATTAAGTGACCAATCTTGTAGCTATAGTGATTTTATATTGCAGGATGAGTATCTTTTAAGGGCTACTTGATTTGGTATTCTCCGCACCTCGGTGTGCAATTTATTAGTCTGGGAGTTGTACACCTGAGGTATTGTCAGACACTTCGGCAGAGACAAAACCATTGCTTTGGTTGATGATCGATTCTATTAGCCAAGCCTTAAAAGTACATGGCTCAAAATAGTTGAGCAATGTTATACTTGTCAGCTGGAAAACAGAGAAAGAAAAATACTGGATTGTATTTGCTTTTGTCAGTTCCTAATGTTCCATGGAAAAATGTGAGCATGGATTTTGTGCTTAGTTTATCTAGGACCCCGAGAGGCACAATTCCTTATTCGTAGTGGTGGATCGCTTCTCTAAAATGGTCCACTTC